>SKCR01028737.1:0-71980 GCA_019454045.1 Zanthoxylum bungeanum | reverse complement strand
TATATATTTTATGATAAATGTTACATATTTGAAGTGTTGTGAAGAATAAAAATATGCAACAACATGAACAAAAAATTATCTTTTTTTTAAAAAAAAAAATTTGTGTTTTGTGGACTAAATGTGTTGTTACTTCCTGTGTGTTCGTTTTGCAAACTGAGTAAGGCTGTTAGTGAGGGGAAGTAAGTTAAGTTTGCATATTCTTTTACATATGCCTTTAATTGATATCTTGATCTACTATTTTGACATGTTATTTTTACCGATTGTCATTTCATGACAAAAATGGAGAGCAAGTTTAGATTGTCAATTTATTTGTTTTTGTTTTTAATGCATGAGAATTTTTAATTTTGGTTTATCTGCTATTTATATACCTTTTGCTTTTCACGTGTATCTTGTTGTTTGTGGGTATATCAGGTGCACATATTATTTGAGGTGGCATTGTGTCTTCATCAATTTCAAGACTACTTGTTGATTAGGTGTTAGATCGAGTCATATTGTAATAAGTCATTGTTTTGATGGTTGGCAATTGGCTATTTTATTTTTGAATCTTTTACCGTAGTCTTTGAATTAGGTAGTTTTGTCACGGAGTGCCAAATGGGGAGATTGTTAGTTCTATGTGTGTTGAAAACTTATGTAACAAAACAAGTTCAATTGAATTGTAATGAGGATTGACGATCTCGGAACAATTGGACAAGTATTTGGACAATATCATATGGAGATATCATAGCGACGTTCACTCTTTTGGACATTTCATAAGGTTTAGAGCTCCAATTTATATGAGATTAGTGTCATTGGAAAGTAAACTTGAAGACAATCACGTACATATAAAGAACGCACGATTTGGCCAATGAACGAGAAAGGTACAAGCATTTTAAATTGTATATTAAAATCATTTCGCGATGCGCGTTCGTGTTGCGTTCATCTGAGCGTTCTGACGCCCGAAGGCATAAACTTTATTTGAGGCTTGTTTGAGCATTCGTGTTGCGTTTTAAAGTCTAGTTAGGTACTCAATTATACCATATAAATAAAATCAGTCATAAATGAGGTAATAAGGTTTGTCAATAACTAATTCAGATTTAAATTACTTATTCATATTATAATTTATATATTATAATATTAATAATATTAACTCATATTCTCATATTAAAAACTTCATTTTTTACCCCAGCAGTATGAAATTTAGCTACGCATGATTTGAAGAAAAAACATGCATAATTTTATTAGCGAAAGAAAAAAAATTATAAGAAAGCTTAAAAAAAAACACACAAGACACACTCTCTCAATTTCTACAAGAGAACTTTGAAAGAAAGCATCAAGAAAATGAGAGGTGAGCACCTCTATTTATAGTAGAAGTTCTAATCTCTCAATTATTAATTACAACTTTCCAAATCAAATACAAACAACAAATTTTTACAATTTTTTTTTTCTTTTTCCTTTTCTTTTTTTTTAAATCTTTGTGATTTTTCAACTTTTTTTTTTTTTTACTTTATTTTCTAGTAATTAAAATTATATGCAACATACAATGACATATTCACCAATTTTGACCTTGAAAACCTCAGAATTAGAAATTCTTGTAAACAGCAAAGTTGTAGATATTTGAGTATTCTTTCATCTGGAACTATATTCGCCTCAATCCGATATCAGAGTAAAAACTATTGGCCAAAATATGAAACTTGCGCAAAATTGAAATTTCCGAAATTGTACACTGTTAAAACGTCATTTCAAGTTTCCAACCTCTAAAATCTAAATGTCACGTCCATTTTTCTAGTTATGCATCCAATGTATTATTTCACCTATATAAGATATAAGAATCACATTAAAAATACATAAAACATAAATTTAATTATTATTTCACAAATGTGTTAAATTAAGTGGATTAATGAAACTAAATGTGTAAAATAATTAATTTTCCTTTTAATAAATTTACAATTTTTATTGTTCATCACGTGGCACGATGGAGGAACTAGGGCTAGGGATGGAAAAAGCCGGATCCGGACCCGGAAGAGTTTTTGTTACCCCGGGTCCTGTTCCGGACCCGGGTAAATATTCCCGGGTCCGGTTACCCGGATTGTTTTTTTTTTAATTTTTTTTTAATTTTAATTGTATTATTTTATAATTATATTTTTATTTTGTCAATTTTATTTCGAATCTTTTAATTTTTTATTATACTCTATTATATATATATATATATATGCATAATATTTTATATTTTTTATTATAATCTAATTTTTTTTCCGGACCCGCGTGATCCTGGATCCGGACCCAAAATCACCCGGATCTTAATTTTAAAGACCCGGATCCGGATTTTTTAATTCCGGACCCGAGCCGGGTTCGGGTCTTGTTGCCATCTCTAACTAGGGCCAAAGCCCATCCCAACTTCTATTTCTGCGTCTTCTATGTAACAACAATACTTAAGCTGAATTATAGACGGTAAGCAAAAGGATTAATGAGTAATGATGATTATATTTAGTAATAGTAAGGTTCACTTGGACTGAGAATCGAATTATTGATTCATGGGGACATCATTATTGCATTAAACCACAGCATAATGCACTTATATCCGTAAATAGCACCAACAAGATTTCATCATTTCAATTAATAACAAACTTAATTGTACGAAAAATTAACTTAGTCATATGATTAAATTTAGAAGTACCAAAGCAATATGATTCAATTAATAGTCATTGCAAATTAGCTTCGCATAAACACTTACACAATAGAAGAAATTGGCTTCGTTAATGCAATCACATCAAGCAGTCGAGCCATTCAAAGTTGTTATTATTCCTTTGTAGAAAAATTTCCAGATGCTATATAGCCTTAGGCTTCATTAGCAACCGTCCAAGAAAGTTTTAACTCACCAATTTTTTTAATTTTTTAATTTTTTAATTTTTTTTGAAACGTTGGAAATCCCGCAACCCAATAATTCGATATGAGCTTAAGTACAGGCTAGAGCAGATAAAATCTTCGACTACCTCAAACTCTTATAATAAGTGCATTCCCGAATTCAAATATAAGACTTGAATAATAAAATCTT
Source organism: Zanthoxylum bungeanum (assembly GCA_019454045.1). NCBI lineage: Eukaryota > Viridiplantae > Streptophyta > Magnoliopsida > Sapindales > Rutaceae > Zanthoxylum > Zanthoxylum bungeanum. Next base: position 68,949 of record SKCR01028737.1, on the reverse strand, counting down.
AAATTTTATATCACCAAATTTCATAAAACTAGAATTTTAATTTGTTGTGTTGTGTTACATTAATATCAGAATTCGGTGATGTGATCCATTGACAAGAAACTTGAAAATTTGGAAATATCGTAACACTTTATGAAATTAAAGACAATTATGTGTTTAATTTTTGGTTTTTTTTTTTTCCACTCTGTGTGTTTTGACCTGGCTATATATTCTTGCCGCTACTGTTGCTGTCTTTATATGTATATATTTGCAGCTATTGTATAATGGGGATGTGGCTCAACTCTTTGCATGCGAGAGGTACATGGTTTGATTCGGTCGCCTAATTATAAAATTAATTGAATAAGGGTAAAGTTTTATTTTATATTTTTCATTAATTTATATATTATATTTTAATAAATTTTCGGATTGAATATGAACGATTACCTCGACACTCTTCTAAGTTGTTTCGCCACTGGTTCGATCTCATGTATTTCCACTCTTTATTTTTTGTACAATAATATCAAAATATCCATATACAAATGATGTAAGAATAAAAGAGTGACTCCTTCCGAATTTAAGCGGAGTAGGTAAAATATCCGACTGTTTCAGACTCTTATAAAAAACACTATTTAGATTCGAACCTAAAATCTCAAGGTGAGATCCTGAGCCTTATACCACCAAACCACGTCCATTGGGGTGAGTGATAAAATGATGATTAAAACTAACCATAAAATATATATAATATGTGTTAAAATTAATTTTTAACAGTATAGTATATGTACATTATAATTAATTTTAGGCACCTTTTGTTTATATATCAATACTCTTTTATTTATGTTGTGCAATCTGTACATGCGGAGACGGACCCAACTTAAGTCCTGAAGGGCACCTCATCTTTCAAAAAAGTGCTATTAGTACCCTTTGAATTTCCATAAATTAAAGAAAATATATATACTTCCTTGTATATTCTTATAATCACCATTTTATTAAAAATTTATAAAAGATAAAGTGCAAATATATATAGTCATTTTTGTTATCAATATAAAAGCTAATTAAGATGATGATGATGATGAAAAACTTTAGATTTCAATAAAAAATCAATCAAAATATATGATCCTTAATCAATTTTGACGTTACTGCTAGCTCATGATCGGAAACACTAACCCCAAGGGGTTGCCTCAGTGATAAAGGCTTTGGGCTTGAGTGGTTTGCTCCCTCTTAGGTTCAAGGTTCGAATCTCACTAGATGCATTTCCTTGTGGTCATGCCCCTGGTGTGAAAAGCCAGTGATTTACCTTGATCTGTGTTGAAAAACTTCTAAGGACACGGGACACAGATCCCGAGAATTAATCGAGGTGCGCGTAAACTGGCTCGGACAGCCCGGTTATCCAAAAAAATGATCGGAAACACTTGTAATAAGTTTCATCTCAACTAAATCTCTAAGTCCGTCCATGTGTACATGTGAAGTGCATAAAGCTAGCCACTCATTCTGATTTTAATCATGTAATTTTTTTTTTTTTTCCTTTTAGATTTGCATTAATCATGCACGCCCGCTGCATTAGAGGCATCTAAATCGGAATTATTCACTAATCAATGACTATCGTGTTGTATATATTTGTCAAAAGAGAGTGCCCAAAGCAAAAAAAAAAAAAAAGGGTCATAAGAAGATTTTCCTCTTACTTCTTTGGCAAAAGTGAGTTCAAATTTTCAACCTTGCCAACTCTTAATGCTCCCCTTAATCACAATCTGATCACATACAAAAACTTTATTACTGCTTGATTTGAAGACTTTTTTTGTTGTGATTAAGAAATATGAGTATTGCTTAATTATGAAAATTGAGTTTGTTAAACCAGCATGTGGGATGCTGGCTGCCATAATAATGAATTATTTTTTACACAAATTTTTCAATGCAATGACATGGCTTTGATTCTTCTTAACCTAATTTTCCCGCCACAATTTTGCCACAGACATGACAGCTAGTATTAGTAGTAGTGGTGGCTGGTGGGGTTACTTCCTCTTTCACAATTTTGCATCATATTTTGGGCAATGATATATTTATTCAAATTTATTATAATTAACTGTAGTTACAGTGAACTACAGTAATATACTGTAGTTACAGTAAGAGAATTGGGATAAAATTAAGTAAAAATGTGAGTAAATTTATCATTTTTGTCATATTTTTAACTTATTGCATGCTTGGTAACCATACCGGAGTATTAAAGATGAAATCTGCATCAACGAATTTGAAATGGAAGTTATTGAATTTGAATTTTTTTATAGTTGAATTTAAAATTTACATATAAATTTGAAATATTTCATGTTTAATGATATAAATTTCAAGTTTAATATCTTATGTTTCAAATTTATTGATCATTATTTTAATTTCAATATCTCTGTTACCGGTATTAAAAGTACTTGAGACGTATCCAACATGATTTTTGAAAAGACCATCCCTAAATTCAAGTGTCATTTGTTGGGCTTGAAAACACAATTATTATATTTTAAATTTATATTTTTATTATATTTTTTATACCTTAATTTAAATAAAAAATACTTAAATATAATTGAATTTTTCAAAATCTAGCCACCCTAAAGAGGGAGGCTACTTTTTTGTTTGGGAGTTAAGAGCAAAAGACTTGTTTGTAAAAATTTATTTGAAAAAAATCTTTATTCATTTTTTCAAACCTTATGGTGATATATTTTTATTAAAACGCAAAAGCAAACAGAAAACCAACTCGATCTGTCTCTTCCTATAACTGTAGATGAATGACATGAAATCTGTAATGAATTTATGGTCCGTTTATTTCGACTTTTATGATATTCGTAACTCATCGTCCATAATTTTTTATTTGTTTCGAAGAATGCGATTTGATTATTAGATTTTGAATTCGAATTTTGATAGTATATTTTTTATAAGAATATGAAATAATCAAGAATTTTATATATTTTATGTAAATTTATATCGGATAATTTGACAACAGGTTAATATTTCCGGAAAAAAAATAGGGTCATTGTCAGATTAATGAATTAATTTTTTTATTGATTGTTAAAAGAAAATATTTTAAAAAAAATTATTTTATTGTCAAATAAACTGACCGTTGAAAATAAAAGATTTTATATTTGAATTCACAAAGGAAAAGCCAAAGCCCTTGTGATGAGTCAAGACACGACTTGACCTCCTGCGTTGAATCTTAAAATTCGGGATAACGATGCTTCCGTCATAATATGAGCTTTGAAAGTTATTTTCACATGTATTATTTTTTATTTTGGGTTTGATGAATTACTATTTATTTATTTATTTATTTAAAGATATGATTATGTGAAAATTCTCCTCCAAAATATTAGTGTGTTTTTCCTTCTCTTTTTGAGAAATGATTATAAAAAAAGTTTATTGTATATATTAATGGGTAAGGATGAATGTTTTAAAGCGAAATTAAGGATTTGATATTTTTAGAATATTTCAATTTAGAATCCTAATTATTATTTATATATATTTAAAAGACGTATATTTTAATGAGATTATTATATAATATTTTTTATGGATTGGGCAATTTTTTTTTTCTAATTCATGATTTCTCTGGATCATATTCATATAGTTCATTTAAGGTGAGATCAATTTTCAATAAAAATAATAAATAATCTTTTATTAAAAATTAAAAACAAATAGACAATCGTGTTAGTTCCATTTTTATTGGCAATGTCCGTAACAAAACAAGTTCAATTGAGTTGTAATGAGTCTTGAAGATCTCGGAGCAATTGGACAAGTATTTGGACAAAATCTGATGGAGTTGTCCGAGTGATGTTTACTCTTTTGAATATTCCAGAAGATTTAGAGATCAAATTGACATGAGGTCAGTTGCATTGGAAAGTAGACTCAAAGACGATCGCGTACATATAAAGAACTCATGATTTGGCCAAGAGACGAGAAAGTTACAAGCGTTTTAAGTTGCACCTGAAAACCAGTCCGCGACTGCGTTCGTGTTGCGTTCGAACTATTTCGAGGCAGAAACTTTGCGTTTGAGTTGCGTTCGAACGTCCATGCGTAAGTAGGTTTTCTTAGACACGTTTTAAAGCTAAAATAAGACTAGGAAACCCTTTTTCTTTGCCCTACCTATATAAACAAACATTGAGCCACCTTCCCCAATAGTTGAAACATATTTCTTTTGAGCCAAAACCTCTCAACAGCTTTCAACTCTTTTGATTTCACCTTGAAGACTCTTTGAATCTCCTGTCTTCTATTTGTTTGATGAAATCCAATCTTTGTTAAACCTTCAACACAACCTAACCCAAAATCCCTAATCCTTTAGAGTTCTTTAGGAGGAGTTTTGGTAGTCGGAGTTCCGGCGATATTGGTGATATAATCTACTCAGAGACTTCAGAGGTTCTGAAGAAAACCGTGGGTCGCGGGCTTGAGGAGTTGCCTTGAGTTCTTGCAGTATTGAGGTACTTGAGTCGGTGGAGTTGCCACCATAGGTCTTGACCATCGCTGTAAGTTTTTCTCTATATAGTGGATTCGGGTGGTAGCCTATACCCGGAGTGGTTTTTTACTCGGAAGAGTTTTCCACTTCGTCACCAAAATCATTGTGTTGATTTTTATGTGGTTTGATTTATTTTGCTGCTTTATTTATTGTTATTGTTTTTATATTTGCAGCATAATTTATTTAATTATTATTGTGGTTGCCTGTCAATTTGCCTGTTGCAAGTCCATAGTAGCAGTAACAGGACTTGTCCTGCTTATTGTTTATAATTCCGCATAGGGTCAGAACTTGTATTGTAAAATCGAATTTTCAATTGGTATCAGAGCCTGATCTCGATCCTTGACCCATTAGTTATGGAGCGTAGTCAACCCTTAAACTGTCCGCCATTTTTTGATGGCACGGAATATTTACATTGGAAGGTTCGCATGAGAGCGTTCCTTAAGTCCTTAGATGAGAGGGTCTGGATGACTGTTGAATACGGGTGGAAACCTCCCGTTGTTACTGTTGATGGGGTCACTTCCCCTAAAGACAAATTGACCTGGACCAAGGACGAATTTGATGCTAGCAATAGGAACAACAAAGCTGTTAATGCCATACATGGTGTTGTCTGTTCTGCTGAGTTTAGGAGAATCTCAATGTGTGAGATTGCCAAGGATGCTTGGGATATCCTGCAGACTGTGCATGAGGGCACATTGTCTGTTAAAAATAATAGACTCCAGGATTTAGCCACTAGGTTTGAGGTCGCTAGAATGAAAGAAGATGAGACCTTTGATGAGTTTTATGCTGAGATTAACGATATTGTTAATTCTAGTTTTAACCTAGGTGAGACTATTCCTACCAGTAGGATAGTTAGGAAAATCCTGAGATCCCTACCTGATAAGTTCCTACCCAAAATCACCGCCATCGAGGAAAGCAATGACCTCGATCAGCTTAATTTAGATGAGCTTGTAGGAAAATTGCAGGTTTATGAGAGAAAGCTTCCTGGTTATAGAGAGCCAAAAACGTTTGCGATGAAAATCGCTAAGGAAGTTGTGCATGATACGTCTGGTGATGGTGATACCATCACGGATCGTGATTTGGCCTTGTTTGCAAAGAAGTTTAAGAAATTTCTTAAACTTAAGAAGAGTGGCCATAGCAGTAATAGGGATATGGAGGATAAGCCTAAAGAGAATAGGCATATCAGGAGTGAGTCTAGAGATGATAGGGATAGTAGATCCCGTGGTGCCCAATGCTATGAATGTGAAGGATATGGGCACGTTAGATCTGTGTGTCCCACATACCTTAGGGCTAAAGGCAAGAAAGCCATGGCAGCATCTCCTAGTGATTCAGAAGGTGGTTATTCTTCTGATGAGTCTCCTAAAGGCAAGAAAAATTTTATTGCCTTTACTGCTAGTGTGACTGGTGAGAGAGAGATTGTGGTTAATGATGATGATTCAGAAGTCTCTCTTGATGAGTCTGTAGATGAGGAAAGTCTTCAGGTAGCTTATGTTGAACTGTTTAATGAGAGTTTAGCTATTAAGAAGACTAACATAGAGGTCAATAAAAGGCTGAAAGCTGTTGAGCTAGAAAAGAATGAAGCTCAAGCCAAATTTGAGCAGAGCCTTTTGATGGTAGATGACCTGGAGGAGAGAAATAGAGGTCTAATTAATAGGGTCCAAATATTAGAAACTGAACTTGAAGATACTAGAACCCAATTGTCTGTATTTTCTAGTGAGAATAAAAATGTGGACCGTATGTTAGGAATTATTTCTGAGCCTAACTGTGATAAAGCTTCTTCTTCCAAAGTTGTGCCTGTAGCAGCTAAACATGACTTGGGCAAGAAACCTGTTGAGTGTAGTCATGTTATTCCTCCATTTATTCCTCGTCCTGTGACCCAACCTCGATCTAGAGGTATTGTGGGTAAACCTCGCTCTCGTCCGAGGTTTGTGCCTGTGTGCCACCATTGTGGCAAGGCGGGACACATTAGGCCTAAGTGCTTCATGCTTCACAAGCAAAGAAGAGGCCTAAAAAGGTGTCACCTAGATTTGACTCTTCAAATCTAGCTTCTCAAGTTTCTGCACTAACCAAACAAGCTCAATTCTTGAGTGAGAAACTTGCTTTGTTGTCTGGGAACTCTCATGTGGAAGAGGTTTCTAGAAAGGTTTGGGTGGGGAAGCAAGATGAATTCCCATCTTCTTCTGCGTGTCCTGATGGACATGATGAGAGTGCACCTCGGTGTAACTCTGCTTAAAAGATGCATTTTTATTTTCCCATTGCATGTGTGTGTGCGTGCGTGTGTTTTATGTTTTGCACGTTTATTTTATTTTCACAGCATATGGGTGTGTGTGTATCTTGTTTTTGTTTTATGTCCCTTGGTATATAGGATGGAAACCCGGACATAAATTTCATAGCCGATTCCGAATGGACGGTAGTATGATCTCCACTCGGGATACAACTCCACGTACCATTGGATGTTTTTCAAGCCTGTTTGTGTCTTTATTTATTTTTGTTTTTTTGTGCTTTAAAATTGAAAAAAAAAATTTATATATTTTGAAAAAGACCAAAAATATTTTTTATGGCTTGTTAGAGCATGAAAAGCTTATGCATGTGATCCTGGTATGTAGGATATATGATTATGCATGTATGATATGCTTTTATTTTTCTTGATGCTCTATATGCATGAGTGTGTGTGATAAAAACCTTTGGTATATCTTGTGCTTGCACTTTCACATACACGCTTTTATTTTATCAAGGCTTGGTCGCATGTATGAGTTTTTGGAATAGCAATCTAATTTCTATCATGCTTTGTTTGCTGAATAATGTGACCTTTGACTAGTTGACCTTGTTATCCCCTTTTGCAAAAGTAAAAAAGAAATATCTTTTTTTTAAAAAAAAAATGAGACTCAAGTGCAAAAGAGCCAATATGGCCAAATTCAAAAGATAAGGGCAAAAACCCTTCACTCGAAAGAGTTATTATATATGAGCTCATGATTATTATGGGGTAAATAATATAGCATGCAACCAATGTTGCTTATTTTCAGGTCCTAGTGGTGCTGGGTTTGAACACCTATTTTGTGGACTTGGTTTGTTTAGAGATGGATTTATTTAGCTGTGTCCAGCTCATAAAATAAGGTCTTAAGCCTTGATTCGTTATGCACTTTATTTTTTCACGCAAGTGCTTTATATGCTTTGGTGTTTATGTCATATGCATGAGTGTTGTATTTAGCCTCTTCTAAAATGATGCATATTATTTCATGTCATAAACAGCTGAATACTGACTGGGTATCATTGTATCAGCATGAAATGCTGTTTCAGTCAGTTTTTGACAGGATTTTTTATTTATCTCAGTATGTGTCTGTGTGTGCTTCATGTTATTGCATACTATTTTTTTCCTGTGCACTTTTCTGAGTTTTTATTTTACTTCCCGCGTGTTATTTTGCTAAATATGTATGTCTGTTAGTGAGGGGGAGTAATTCCTGTTTGTTTATGCTCTTGCATGTGTTTTCTCCTGTTCTCCTGTTATTTTTCATGTTTCTTTTATCATTTGTCATTTCGTGACAAAAAGGGGGAGAGTAATATATTAAGAGGGAGTGTCTTAATATATAGGAGAGAGTCGTAGAATATCCTTTAGATATCTCCATTTTAAGGGGAGTTAAGATTAAGGGGGAGAGGGATTTCTACTTGTACATGCATGAGATTTTTACATGTTTTACTGTTACTTGATAATCCCAATGCTTTTCACGGTATCTTGTTGTTTGTGGATGTTTCAGGTAAACAGCTTATGTTGCTGCGGTGGCATTAATTTCAAGACTACTTTGTTAGGTGTTAGATCGAGTCCAATTGTAATAAGTCACTGTTTTGATGGTTGACAGTTGACTATTTTCTTTTTGGGTCTATTACCGTAGTCTTTGTATTAGGTAGTGTTTTGTCACGGAATGCCAAAGGGGGAGATTGTTAGTTCCATTTTTATTGGCAATGTCCGTAACAAAACAAGTTCAATTGAGTTGTAATGAGTCTTGAAGATCTCGGAGCAATTGGACAAGTATTTGGACAAAATCTGATGGAGTTGTCCGAGCGATGTTTACTCTTTTGAATATTCCAGAAGATTTAGAGATCAAATTGACATGAGGTCAGTTGCATTGGAAAGTAGACTCGAAGACGATCGCGTACATATAAAGAACTCATGATTTGGCCAAGAGACGAGAAAGTTACAAGCGTTTTAAGTTGCACCTGAAAACCAGTCCGCGACTGCGTTCGTGTTGCGTTCGAACGATTTCGAGGCAGAAACTTTGCGTTTGAGTTGCGTTTGAAGTGCGTTCGAACGTCCCTCTGCGTAAGTAGGTTTTCTTAGACACGTTTTAAAGCTAAAATAAGAGTAGGAAACCCTTTTTCTTTGCCCTACCTATATAAACAAACATTGAGCCACCTTCCCCAATAGTTGAAACATATTTCTTTTGAGCCAAAACCTCTCAACAGCTTTCAACTCTTTTGATTTCACCTTGAAGACTCTTTGAATCTCCTGTCTTCTATTTGTTTGGTGAAATCCAATCTTTGTTAAACCTTCAACACAACCTAACCCAAAATCCCTAATCCTTTAGAGTTCTTTAGGAGGAGTTTTGGTAGTCGGAGTTCCGGCGATATTGGTGATATAATCTACTCAGAGACTTCAGAGGTTCTGAAGAAAACCGTGGGTCGCGGGCTTGAGGAGTTGCCTTGAGTTCTTGCAGTATTGAGGTACTTGAGTCGGTGGAGTTGCCACCATAGGTCTTGACCATCGCTGTAAGTTTTTCTCTATATAGTGGATTCGGGTGGTAGCCTATACCCGGAGTGGTTTTTTACTCGGAAGAGTTTTCCACTTCGTCACCAAAATCATTGTGTTGATTTTTATGTGGTTTGATTTATTTTGCTGCTTTATTTATTGTTATTGTTTTTATATTTGCAGCATAATTTATTTAATTATTATTGTGGTTGCCTGTCAATTTGCCTGTTGCAAGTCCATAGTAGCAGTAACAGGACTTGTCCTGCTTATTGTTTATAATTCCGCATAGGGTCAGAACTTGTATTGTAAAATCGAATTTTCAAATCGAACTTAGGGCTAAGCTCTTCTACTCCCCTCTCTCATGAGAGGGGGGAAATCATTTTTTTAAAAAAAAATTTGCATGTAAATAATAATATGATTTTCATCTCTCTCATGTGAGAGTTGTCTCTAATTTGGTAGAGATGAATTATATCTAATTTAAAAATTGAGAAATAAAAAATATTGAGATATAATATTTTATTATTGTATTTTTATAAACTTTAATATTTTAACTATGAAATATTATATTTATTTCAAGAAGTTTACTATTTTAATACTGTCGTAAAATATTACGTTTTGTAAAAATATAATAATAAAATAAGAATTTAACGATCCAATATTACAATTTAATATTTAATATTTTCATTTATTATTTATGGAAATTTGTTAAATGATATTTTTTTTTCCCACTCGATTGATTGATCCCGAGACGTTGCTTAGTCTGACAAGATCCCTACTGCTCTCCAGGTATCTCTTGGCAGTACGTTTGCAATACCTATGGAGAAGTCCAATTTGTATTTTTATAATTTAAAAATATAAATATCATATCAAAGCTTGTGATTGACATGACAACTCATCAATTAGTGCTAAATGGTCAATCTCTCCATCTATGTGGTATTATGGAGAACCTCAGGGGAGGTATGTGTAAAAATCCCTTATTGGTAAAATTTTTGTGCATGCAATTAATTTTTTAACATCTTTCAATTATACTACACGTGTGATCACATAATGATGAGTTTGACTGGTCAATGAAGCCCTCATTTGTACATGGGGATAGCTTTTATGCTAATGCAAACAGCATCATTAGCTTTGCCAGAATTTTCTTTTTTAAGGTTTTGTTCAAGATCTGCTTTCAAATTTGAACATTATTAACAAACAATTTCACACAATTTTGGACCGTTAGATTCCATTTTTTTTTAAAATGTTATAAATTCTAACGTCAAATTATCCGATTTCCGCCTTCATTAGGGAGAAAGCCAAGATATGAAATGATATATGGGTAAGCACAGGGAGAACCAAAGGGTGTTGTGAATAGAGAATGTTATGGTCAAAGACTAAAAGTAATGTAGACAAATGCTGAGCTGGTTTGTACTTAAAAGGACCAAAAAAGCAGAATCTAATTATGAAAATTGAGGGGTCATCCTCAGTTTTTTTTCCAATATCATTTCATAGACTTCAATCATATTGTCTTTAAAGAGCTCTTCTTCCCCACCAATTTCTTTTCAGGATCTTCAAAAGATAAGCTAATGAAATTCTTTCTTGTGTTTACATGTCCCACTCCCTTTCATTTTCCACTACCAAAGGGGAAAATCCACAAGAAACCAAACACACTATTGTTTCCCTCTAATTGATTTTGTTCATGCAAAAAGACTTGTCTCTAAGCATCTGTCCATGCAGCAAAAACTGGCATGTGAGGAACTGAGAGTGCAGGCCTCAGTTCTGCAGAAGGAATCCAAGAATTCGCTGCGCCAGTTGGGCTAGTTAACAACTTGGTTGCTGCGCGAGGCATTGCAAATGGTATTGCCGCGCTGGATCCATCAGGGCTTCCTTCTTTTGAGCTGCTCAAGCTAGTCACCAATGAAGATGCATTTGATAAGTGATTCCCCATCTTGGCTGTGCTTTCAACTTCTCGCTGAGCTGAGCTCATTGCATCCATCCCAATCAAACTCTCCGGAGCCAATGAGAACAATTGAGCATCATAGTTATTGATAATATTCATATTTGCTGCTTTATGTTCAAGTTGATGAGTCGGCTGATAAGAGACTGTTTTCCAATCCGGTAGTTCACTTCCATTGTTATTCTGAGAGAGTATGACATCCTCATTGCCGCTATAAGCAGAAGTGTTTTGATTAGGAGCATCACAACCAGGTCCTATCTCCTTGTTACGCCTAGCGAGTTCTCCAGCAAGAAGGTTACTGCTTGCCATGATTCGTTCCACATCGTACCTTGTTATGTCAAAGTTGGTAACAGCAGTAACCCCACGAAATTTTATAGCTGCAATGTCGTAGGCTTCAGCTGCTTCCTCCTGGGTGCCTGCAATTTCAGTTACAACAAGATGTTGAATTAACTAATCAATTAATCAAGCATAAATATATAATCACTTTACACCAACTCAACTTGTTGAGTTGAGTTGTCGAATATCCTTTACAAAAGCTATAAATGTACATATACATATATATTTTTACTGACAAACTTTAACAAAAGCTTAGCCCACAGTGACTACTAACATTATGCAATCCCAAGGTCCAGCCTTATGTAAACATCACAAGAAAAATGGTTCAAAGACTGAGAGTGCCTCAAAGATTGGCCTTTCAAAGTCCCAAATAACACAACATGCTTCCTTATCTTAATCTTAGATTCTTAATACAAACATGATAACACGATTGGATATCGTAAATTACAGTACTTATTAAAAATCATTCATAAGAGAGTTTCATCCTAAGAAACTCAAGATTAATAAGAACTCACTGAAGGTCCCAAGATAGAGATCCTTGTTTCCTGCAACTCTGCCAATCCGAGCTTGCCATCTTCCATGTTGGTGATGTCTGCTAAAATTATAACATAAAATTTCAAAAATAAAAATCTTTAGTACTGAGGTAACAATTAACATTCTAATGCAACTGATAATATTACTCTCTAAGTACTAAAGTAGGATAATATGACCTCGTGACTCCTCTATATATTGAAGCTCCCCTCGAGAATCCACTACTTTTCCTGCAAAGAAGGAATTTATATGATATAAATTCAAAAGATCACATGGTTTGACAATTACTGTAATGGAATGAACAGAACAAAAGACTCACCTTCTCAAGTGAGCAACATATTCCTGTCTGTTCATGTTCTTCATTTCACCAAGTTCCTTTTGATAATTTTCCAGCTAACAAGACACAATAATTGCATTTAATTAGTAATTAAAAAAAGAAAAAAGGCCTTGATAATATTGCAACATGTAAGAAGAATCAAATCATTACAGGGAAATTGATATGTGTTGAGGGTCCCCAGTACTTGAGTGCAGCTAGATCATAAGCTCTTGCAGCTTTCTCTTCCATATCATAACCCCCTGAAATTAATATCTTGTAAGTACTTGTTCAACAATATATGAAAGGACTGAGTAAGTTAAAAGAATGAATATATAATCATTATGGAAAAAGAGCATTACCCAGATAAACTGAGAATCATCATTGAATTGAAATGGCATCCCCATCCAAACAAAAAAACACCAAAAATCAGTAATATATTTATAGTATAAAGTCAGGTCAAGAACATAAAGTGATCAGTGAATCCAGAGTCACTGAAAGTAAAACATAATGTGAAGTTTTTTAAACTAACCTTGCCTTCCTTTCCTACTTTGTCCTTCTTTCTTGCAACTGTTGTCCCATAGATGAGCTTCATATCTACCAGTCCATCTATGCCTGGAAGAAAAATACATCAACAAAATCTTTGAAAAATATGCCAAAGGCTTTTAAAAGATAAAAGACTAATCCAAGTTCTAAAACCACTTTAGATGAAACAGATTAAAAGAAGAAGTGAAAAAAAAAGAACAGAGTATATGGAAGTAACTAAACTAACCTTGTAACACCTCTATACTGAGAAGTTCTCTGCCCAAATGTATCAATGGACTTCCTATGAGTAACTTGCTTCTGATCCACCTTTTCTGATCCTCTTTTCTTTCTTTCCAAGGTTGAACAGTTAGTCACAGCATGTGAGATTTGCTGTGAAGCAGCAACACAGCTTGATTGAGAGACAGGGCTCATGGATAAGCTCAAAGACTGTAAATCCCCATATGGCATTGCTGTAATGTTCCCAGATTCACCTTCATTGTTACTCATGCAACCAAGTAATTTCTGCTGCATTGCTTGTTCATTAGGATAGTTCCTTGAAACCCAGTTCTTCATTCCATGCATACCATAATCTGCCATTGATGGGAGCTGCAGATTGCAATCTGCTATTTGGGTTTCTTTGCCTTTACTATCTCCCAGTAACATCTCATGGCTCCTGAAGCCATTAGTATAATACTGGTATTGTTGGTCCTCAATATGCTGTTGCTGTTGCCTAGAATTTTCTTCCAGTTGGTCAAGGCAATTTTGGCTGTTGTGTTCATTTTCAGGGTTTTGGTGGTAATACATGCTGTCTAAACTGAGAGCCATGGCTTCCCTGTCATTGCTTTCATAGTGATGGGTCCCCATTGTTGTGCCACCAAAGAAGTCTTCCAGTTTTGGTGTTGAACTTGTAGTAACCATTCCTTCACATAAAAAGTCAAATACAAGATAGGCCAGATATTTTTAAGTTTTTTTTCCCCATTGAAGGCCATAGCACAAAACAAAACAAAACAAAAAAAATGCTGAATAGAAAAGAATATGCAGCAAGTAGTAGCAGTAGAAGTTTGAGCCAAAACCTTGAGGCTGCTGTGACCTGCTTAGAGCTTCCATGATACAGAGAGAACCATCAGACTTGAGAGGCATGACAGGCAGAGGAGAATACAAGTTACTATTTTCACCTTCAAAGCCATAGTAAAAGCCATAAGGCAAGCATTGGAAAAAGCTTGAAGGGACAGCAGTGGGAGGAATAACAGCAGAAGCAGAAGCAGAAAGGGAGGATGCCTGTGCTTGATGGTGATGGTGATGGTTTTGAGGGTCTTGAGGAACCTCCATTTTAATGTCAGGAGACAAAGAGAAGCCTAACCAGTTATCATTGTTGTTGCCATTGTCATCATTGTTAATGGACTTCATCTTCTCTCTCAACTCTCAAGGTTGCTACTACTTTCCCCACTTAGCTGAGATTCTGAGCAAGTTTTTTTTTCCCCTCTTGACTCAATCATTGGCAAACAAATAAACTAATCATAACAGTCTCAAAGTTAAAAACATTGATTTTTTTTCCAATTTTTCTTTTTTTTTTGTGTGTTTTCTAGTAGCAGAAGTGATCACATTAAATCTAACTACAGAAACTAAACAAATCTAAAAACTGATACAGCTCAATTTCTCTCTCAAATCTCATGCAATACTCTGAAAGAACTCAAAGAAGATTTGAAAGAGAACAAAGCAAGCAAGTTCCTTTAAACTAAACAAAAGGAATGAGTTTCAATAAACAATGCTGGGCATCTTTGCTGCATTCCATAGGGATCTGTGTATGAGAAAGACCTCTTCTTTAATTTTTTGCTTTACCCTACGCTATTGCCTTTCTTTCTTTCTTTCTTTCTTTTCTTTTAACACTCACTCGCCTCTTAAAAACAATTTTTTTTTTACAAGAAATAAAAACCAAGAACGCTGTTCCCACAAGAGGAGTATTACTACTAGTACCTAGAATCCAAGAAACCTCACTTTCTCAAGTGGATATATGACTGCTCACACAAGGCTCACCTCAATACCCAAAAGTTCAGCAGCTATTAGCCTATAACAAAATTCTCCCACCATCCCCCCAACAGGATAATTCTAGAGTATTGTGATTCATTCTTAGCAAAATACTATAATATGACTCAAACGATGTAGTTCGATGACAAATAATTTAAAATTTGATTGTCAGATCTTGAATTTGAATTTAGGAGTGTATTTCTTATAAGAGCATGATACAAACAAGAAATGTACCTACCCGAGTAATTTAATGATAGAATTTCCAACGTTTCCAAAAAAAATTATAATCTAAGTTACATGCACATAAATTAAAGGTATGTTTGGTAAATACACTTATCTGTTTGATGAAATATAAGCATTAATGTTTCACCAGACACAATCTAAGTTAGATATATATATATATATATATATTTTTTTTTTTTTTTGCACTTTTACAAATAATCGAACTCAAGCCGTTCAGTTACATACGTTTTAGCAAATAATTGAACCCAGGCGATTCAGCTGCTAAGCCTCTCTCAGGCTGAGGGGGGGGCAATACTGTAATTGGCATTAATGGGTCTAGAGCAGCAGGTTTTGAGAGAGGGGCCTTTGGGTAGGTTCAATAGGCAGAAGACAAACTGTATATCTAGTCATTTCACCGCAGTAGTCAGCTTCACCGCTGGGCCTACTACCTCTATACTACTTGCCCATTTTCACTACTTACAGACGACGCCGTTTTGCTTGAACACTACCTGCAAAACTGCAAGACTTGGCAAATCACTCTCTCTATTTAATTAATTAAGTTTGACTGGTTGATTCTCTTATCTTGTCCATCGTTTTTTTCTTACAACAGCAAACGACCCAGAAACAAGTCCACTGCTGCTATGATTTACTTTACATAAAGCCTAAGCCCCCTAACGCAAAACAGATGCTATTGACTATTGATCGACCTGACAAGTCAATTTTTGGCTTGAAAGAAATTGAATTGGATTTATGCTCGTTCATCAGTTTTCTTTAAGCACAGGTATCTCAAGTAGGTTCATGCCTTGTTGACCGTGGTTCGAAATCGGACTGAAATTACATCGGATTAGAATCAAAATCGAATGATCAATGATTTTTCGGAATCATCGAATAAATTGTTCAATTCTGATTCTTCAAAATTTAAGAATTGAATCGGAACTCAGGTTAGAATCGAACCTTAAGAATCAAATCGCAAAACTGAACCATAGGCATAACAGAACCTCGAAATTGAATCGCATAATCGATAAAATTTATTAATGAATCAAGATAATATTTAAATTAGTATTTATTAATTTATACTTTGATTAATAAAAAAATTAATTTATCAAGATATTGTTAATTTTTTTTCCAAAAACATTTAACTTAATATTGTGTATTGTGATTGTATGAATATTACATAATTATTAAATTACGAATTATCATTATTTTATATATTTTTTTACTAAAATAAGTTCACGAATATTTAACACTCGTGTCATATTTTATAAAGAGTTCATAATTTAGTCACGAATATATTAACGAGATTATTAATTTATATATCAAAAAAATAAATCATGTATACAATATAATAAATTTTATCAAATCCTTAATTATAATTTGGTTCCGGTTTCGGAACGAGTTCCGAAACATAACTGAAGGGAACCGGAACCGAAGACGATTCGGTTCCAATTCCTCTTTCGGTAGGAATCAGAACTGCCGATTTGGTTCCGGAACCGAACCGTGATCAAGCCTATTCCTGAATTTATTATATGCAAACGTAAATGTCTATGATAGTATTCTCATGAGGAGCAATATAAAGTTTTCAAAAAATGAAAATTGTAATATCCACATCGTTCGCTAATAACTCATTTTGAGTTATATCATTTTAGATAAGAGTAAAAATATGAAAACTAAATCAAGATTAAATGAGAACAATGTTGTGATTCACCGACCATTTTAGAGTGTATTTGAGGAAAAATCGAATTGTATTTCTATTACTACAAGAATAGATTACACAAGTTTACAACTAGAAACTTAACAAAAAAACCTCATACACTCTCAAGCTCTCTACTTCGAGCTTACACACACTTTGGGATGAATTACAATGGTCATGGGAGCTCCTTTTTATAGTGTCAAACCGCGTGAACAGTGTCACACGGTTTGAGCAAGCTGGCCACACGTTTCCAGCTTGCTCCAGCTTGTTTCACATACACACACTTGCACACAAGTTGTTTCATGGCTGGCAACCTCAAGCATGCCACTTGCATGCTGTCTGCATGCATACTTCAACAAATCTCCCCCTCGGTGAAGATTTCCTCAAAATCTGAGCCGACCATCAATCACCCAAATCCGGATCCTCCAAAGGATCCTCCCCATGGCTGCATCTGTATAACTGCCTACGTACCATGAGTTGGGATCAAGCCAATCGTAGTTCTCTGTATCTGAAAACAATCATCATCTGACAGCTATCCCGGTTATGTCTCTGCACAACTCTAGCTTGTCCCGATCATCGTTCATTTGTGGACATGTCGGCTGTGTCTCTGCACAACATACTTCACTGCATCTCTGTACAATATTCTCCTGCTATGTCTCTGCATAGTACAATCCACTGTGTCTCTGCACAGTAATCTTCTGTTGTGTTTCTGCACAGTTTTGCTGCCATGTTTCTTCACCCATTTGTTCCTCA
Source organism: Zanthoxylum bungeanum (assembly GCA_019454045.1). Taxonomy (NCBI): domain Eukaryota; kingdom Viridiplantae; phylum Streptophyta; class Magnoliopsida; order Sapindales; family Rutaceae; genus Zanthoxylum; species Zanthoxylum bungeanum. The sequence continues at coordinate 51,427 of SKCR01028737.1, read as the reverse complement.
GTGCCTTCTTGCCTTTGGGAAACTCTCTGGCTCCCCCACATCAGTAAGCAGAATATATTCGGATCTCGTATACCTAGTTGATGGAATCCTGCCTCGTTCAGATCTTCTTGTCTGAGGTCTACTGGTTCCAGGAGGTCTGTCATCATCCATATCTGTGAATGATATTGTAGCTTCTAGTGGAGTGGGTTGCGGCTTCCCCTGCTCAACACTTTCTTCTGTAATCTCCGATGGAACAGGTTGTGTCTCCCCCTGCTCAACATCTCTATTTGCCTCCTCTGGTTCTGCTTCTGGAATTTCCTCATGCACTATATCTGTGGCCAATCGTGCTGGTGCTGGGTCTGGATTTCTGTTGGCACTGGAATTGGAAGACATTATGGGCATTTCAATGTCTTCAATTGTTTGGTCTTCAAGAAACTCTACTTTCTGGCTTCTGATGACCATCTTCACCTTCGGATCCCATAGTCTGTATCCAAATTCTTCATCTCCATGGCCTAGGAATATACATGGAGTTGTCCTTGCATTGAGCTTCTTCCCGAGCTCCTTGGATATATGTGCAACGGCTAAACAACCGAATACTCTAGGGTGAGTGTAGGAGGGATTCTTACCAGACCACACTTTCTCTGGAATCTCCAAGTTCAACGGTTCAGTTGTTGATCTGTTGATCAGCTAACAGGCAGCACGAACAGCTTCTCCCCAGAATGGCTTTGGCAGCTTAGCCATATTGATCATTCCTCTGACTTTCTCCATAATGGTGCAGTTCGTTCTCGCAGCGATATCATTATGTTGTGGTGTGTGTGTAACAGTTCTCTCATGTCGAATCTCGTGTCTCCAGCAGTAGGCTTCGAACTCTCTGGAACTGTACTTGCCTCCATCGTCTGTGTGAAGGCACTTCAGCTTCTTCCTTGTTTCATGCTCTACCATGGCGTGGAACAGCTTGAATTGATCTAGGACCTGATCCTTCGTCTTGAGGAAATACACCCAAATTTTTCGTGAAGCATCATCGATGAAATTCAGAAAATACTTGTTACCGCCCAATGAATCAACCTCCAAGGGACCACAGACATCAGAGTGCACCAAACTGAGCAACTCTGATCTTCTCTCTGAAGGGAAATCAAATGAGACTCTGTGTTGCTTACCAATCGAGTAGTGGTTGCAAGGACCTCGTGTAACATCCTTGGTAAGCTCCTTCTTGTTCAGGGTAAACAATCATCTCCCACTAATGTGTCCGAGTCTCCGGTTCCACAGATTTTGAGAAGCCTCTTTTTAGCTACTTTGAGGCTGTCTGCACAAATCTTCACATGAGTCTTGTATAGTGCGTCGCAAGCATGTCCTCGGGCGACAACCATGACACCTTTCGTCATTCTCCATGTGCCATTTCTGAAGTGATTTTCATAGCCCTGTTTGTCAAGAGCTATCCCCGAGAGTACATTCAGCCGAAGTTCTGGAACATGCATGACATCATTCAGGTCAATGTACACCCGACATTTGTCCGCAACTGAATATCACTCATTCCTACTATCCCAGAGGAACTGATATTTCCCATATTCCCTGCTCCAAAGTCTCATGCTTTGTATGTTGTGAAGAAATCCTTGTGAGGAGTGACGTGGTAGGATGCTGCAGTATCTACCACCCACTCAACATCTTGGGTTGCGTTGTGAAGGCATGTCTCTTCTTGTATGGAGCATATTGCTACATCTGCTTGGACAACGACCAGTGTCTCTCCTTCGTCATTCTTCGGCTGGTGATTGCCTTCTCTCTGCTCTCGTTGCAGTTTTCGGCAATTCTTCTTTAGGTGGCATACAATGCCACAATGGTAGCACTTATAGGTAGGCTTCATTCCATATGAGGATCTACCTCTGGTTGTGCTTCTGCCTCTCTCTCTCCGTCTCTTCCTTGATGTCTTCCTCGAGTCTCTGTGACGAAGGCTTCTGTCTGTTCTGAGCCAACATCTTTTCTCCTGGACTCCTCATTCGACATGGCATCTTTTACCATAGGCATGATAAATTTACCTCATGGAGCGAAATTGCTGAGAGTAACCATCAATGTCTCCCAGCTATCAGGAAGGGAACTGAGTAGTAAGAGGGCTTGTACTTCATCTCCCAGCTGCATGTCTACTGCAGACAACTGGTTCACCAGGCTCTGGAACTCGTTGATGTGTTCCGCAACGGAAGTTCCACTCCGTAGCTTCAGGTTCACCAAACGCCTCATTAACAGGGCTTTATTCCGAGCTGTCTTGGCCTGGAACATGTCTTCCAGCTTTATCCACATCCCGTAAGCATCTGAATCCTGTACTACGTGGTGGAAGACACTGTGACCGATTCACTGCCTAATCTGACCCAAAGTTATGTTGTTGAGTTTATTACAGTCATACTTCTTAACAGACTCTGGTTTCACTCCATTCAACTTGATGACATCAAACAGATATTTGCAATGTAAAAATCTATCATCTGAGGTCTCCAGATGGAGTAATTAGTTGCAGCCAGTTTAATCATTGCACCAGAAGACGAATCTTCAATTTCCATTTTAAGTTTTAAAGTTTAAAATGTAAATACAATAAAATTTGGGCTGAATTTCACAAATCCAAGGTCACCGTTTCGTCCGGAACGGTCGAAAATGGTGGAATAGACACTTCGTTGGTCTAAATCCGACACATGGGTTGATTTGTAAATTCCTAAAAGTTCTGGGGTAAAACTGTAAATTTCAAAACTCAGGGAGCTAAATGAAATTTACTAGGCTGCTGACGTGGCAGTGCTGACGTGGCAAGTGGGGTCGGATTTGCTGACGTGGCGGACACGTGGCGGCTGACTTGGCGCTGACTGTACGCTGACTGGGTCTAACGTGGTGTTGACGTGTCTGCCACGCGTATCGTCTTCTTCCTTCAGTGCGCGTGCGGCGCGTGTCTGCGACTGGCGGCGCATGGAGATCTCTCTGTCTGGCGCGTGCGGCGCGTGTGGGCTCGTTGTACCTCCGTTTGATCGCCGGAAAATATCACCGTGCTCGTCTCGACGTGAACTAGCTGATTGTATGCTCAAAGTTGATTTTTGATAACTTTGCCGGAACCCGAATTTTCCGAACCGAGCTCCGATCTTCGGTTTTTCGACCCCAATGAAGAACCAAAGCTACTGATACCACTTGTTGTGATTCACCGATCACTTTAGAGTGTATTTGAGGAAAAACCGAATTGTATTTCTATTACTACAAGAATAGATTACACAAGTTTACAACTAGAAACTTAACAAAAAAACCAACACACTCTCAAGCTCTCTACTTGGAGCTTACACACACTTTGGGATGAATTACAATGGTCCTGGGAGCTCATTTTTATAATGTCAAACCGCGTGAACAGTGTCACGCGGTTTGAGCAAGCTGGCCACACGTTTCCATCTTGCTTCTGCTTGTTTCACATACACACACTTGCACACAAGTTGTTTCATGGCTGGCAACCTCAAGCATGCCACTTGCATGCTATCTGCATGCTTACTGCATGCATACTTCAACAAACAATACCATAATTAAATATTATTATTTAATCAAGTTGACTAAATAGCTCTAGGCAAAATCTTGATTATCAGGTCTTGGATTCGAGTACAATGAATATATTTCTTATAAGAGTTTTAGATAGTTGGAGATTTTTCCTGATCCACTTAAATTCGGATCGGGTGATTCGACGGCGGAATTTCTCACGTTTCAAACAAAAATCTTAATTGGAGGATGTTGAAAAAAAAGAGCATGATACAATGTGATTTTTATAAACGCCTAATACATTCACACAACAAAATATTTTTTATTATTAAATTATAAAATTCAAATAATAAATTATTAAAATAAAAAACCTATTATATTATAAAAATATAATATCCTATTAAAATAAGAAACCTAAATAATAGCCGCCCACAAAACCTAACCAAATTTTTGGATTTTGGATTTATTGTTATTTGTTATTTTATTTTGAATTAATTTTATAAGTTTTGTTAATTCATGAAATTTTTTATTATTTACTGTTTTTTAGGATGCAAACTTTGACTATTAGATCTTATACATTAAATTAGAAATATTATTTGAAAACTTATAGACAAACGAATAAGACATAAATATTACGTATAAGTAAATCAATTATCTCATTTAGAATATAAAACCGACAAAATCCGAAATATTTACAATATCAATATCTAAAATATATGTTCAATCCGTACAAAATACTAGTAGTTGACATAATAATTTATAATTTGGTAAAAGGGGACACACTCGATGACATGTAAAGCCCTCCCAAAATATTCAATATATTTACGACACATGGTCATTAATTAAAACAATTAAAAAAAAGAATCCATTCAACAAACCAGAAACCCAGAAGAAGCCACATAATAAAAATAAAAATGAAAATGAAAAAGAATATATACGGCCGAAAATCTTCATCTTCTTCATGTGCCTTTGAAGAAGATGGAATCATCACATCCCAAACCATCGCTGGAATCCTCATCATACATAACAGCAATCTACACCGACCAAACCTCACAATCACCAACATAAATATTTTTTTAAAAATATTTACTAATAGGAGTGACAACAAGTCGGGTCCGGGTTTGCCAAGTCCAGCTCGAACATGGACGTGTGGTCAGGCGACTCAGGCCAGGTCAAGCTCAGTCGGGCTCAGGCCGTGCCAGACTTTTTTAAAAATAAATATTTTATTTTTTCAGAATTTATTTTTAATTTTTTAATATTTATAATTTTTTTAATTGGATCTTAAAAATTCAATTATAAATATTTATATTTAAAATTAAAAATTATTTTTTATTAGTAAAAATTCACCCTTAGACTCGGATTTTTTTACCTAAACTCAACCCGAACCCGAACCCTAAAAAATCACCCTAAAATCAGACTAAAACCCGCTAGATTAGGCCGAACTCGATCTTTTCTACCGCCGCTATTTACTAATCAGTAGAACAAATTAACAACTTAAAATCTTTAACAAGTCATTGTGAAAGGTGCCATTGGGATTTTCCTTACAAATACAATGGTATTTATATATTAAACCATTTAAAAATAAAAGCAAACGTTGTACATGTTTGATGTTTCTCCATCAAAAGCAAAACTCTAATGAAGATGAAGAACAAAATGCAAAATTATTGAATGAGGTGCAAGCCAAATCAAACATACAGTGAAAAATCATCTTTATTTCACCCTCATCTAGATCGTAGATAAAGTCAACACCTGCTTCCAGACCAAAAGTATGAGGTAGGGGCTCTTGTATGAGAAGACACCACCTTTATCTCATGATAATCTGTATATTTGACCTAAATTATATATATTACTCAATTTATCTTTCTTTTCTTAAATAATAATAATAATATAAAAGACACAAATTAAATAGAGACAGAAACATGAGGATAATGTTCTTACGTGTGATAAATATTCTTAACTAGCAAGATATTTTTTAGGTGGCTCGAGTTCATACCAATAAAAAAAAGTCATGTTGCCGCGTCAATCCCTAGATGTCCAAAGCGAACAATGTAGTGGGGTGTCAAAACGAATCAACGAATCGAATTTATATCGAATCCTAAACGAATCGAATAAAAATATGACGGATTCGTATTCGATTCGTTTATTAAACGAATCCTAATATCAGGATTCGTATTCGATTCGTTTATTAAACGAATCGAATACGAATATTCGTTTATTCGTTTAGTCAATGATATTATTTAATAAAATAATTTACCACACTTGATTTACATTAATTCTTCATAAATATATACATATGAAATATGTGATTAATATATTTACTAAAAATATCTCACCAAATATCGAAAATATTACTTTTTATATGATAATTAGCTATAATTTCTCGAATCTTAATTGAAAATTAACAAGAACTAGTAAATAAAAATAATAAAACGAATCCTAAACGAATAAACGAATCAATGGGCTTAAATTCGTATTCGATTCGTTTAATAAACGAATCGAATCGAATTGACCCATTTATTAAACGAATCCATTTTTCCAAACCCGTATTCGTTTTAAAGCGAATCGAATCGAACGAATAAACGAATCCTGACCCAAATTGCCACCCCTACAATGTAGTTGAATTCACTAAGAAATGCATATACTCAAAAGATCCATTCCCACTAGGTGGCTACTCAAAAGCTTGTTTATGTATTATAAGCATAGTGTGTAATTAACTCAAAGTCGAGATAATATTCCTTGAATGATAGTTAAGGCCCTTGAAAAGATCATGCTTTTTTTTTTTTTTTTTAAGAATGCAAACTTTATATCCTTGACTTGTGTACAATTAAAGCCTTGTAATACTCGGAGAATATTTCTAACCCAATTTTGTATCTCTCTCAATCTTTTAGGTCCACTTTCAAAGGCAGCAACTCCTAAAGACTAAAATCGTTTACTAACTATCTCCTTTAGAGAAACCCCAATGGGGCACTGTAGTAATAGCATTATTATTATTATTATTATTATTATTATTTAAAAATTTCACTGTAATAAGTTTTTGAAGTTAGATTTAAAGTATTGAGTTAAAAAATATGCAAAATTTGTACTCTTAGTTGTAGCACCCAAGGGGCGTAATTTGGTGATGTAGAGTTGAAAATCTCACATTGAGGTCTTGTGTTCGAATCCAATGAATGCGTTTCTTGTAAGAGCATGAGACAGTCGGAGGTTTTACTTACTCCGCTTAAGCCTGTAAGGGGTGATTTGGCGGTGAGATTTCAAACGATTTCAAATATATATATATATATATATATATATATATATATATATATATATATATATAATATATATATATATATATATATATTTGAACCAAAGTTTTACAAAATTGAAGTTATTAATCTCATTCCGGAGGAGAGAAAACTTTAATTTGTATTAGTTTATTACTTTTTTTTAGCAGAAACAGAGAAGTTAGTTCCATTGGTCAGGATAAATATTTCCCAACGAATTTGTACAAGATGCATAGTTATGAGGGTAAAATGGACCATCCCTTTGCATTTAATTGAGGGGGTATGTCCCTTTATTTTAAGGGTGCTTCAGTACCATACTGGCTTTATCATATGTTACTATTTAATCAATGCTGCATGCAAATTTGCATGAACAAGTCTATGGAGACAGATTTTCTAGTAAAAATCATTTGTTTTGAAAAGAAGAGTGGGGGGAGTTTTGGAGGCAAAATGGGAGGAGAGAGAGAGAGAGAGAGGAGAGATAAAGTGTTTCTTTTTTATTGCAGTAATGATGAGTAAATCCACCCAACAATGCACACAAGAGACCAACAACATTTTACTAGAATAGTGCATGGCCTAATAAAAGAAGCTTGTGGTTAGTCTTGGCAAATTTTTGCTTTATTTTATAATCAAAATTCACCACCATTATGTTATAAACAATCACACAATTTACTTGATTCATACTAAATTCAACTATATTGAAGGAGTTATTGCGTTTTCACTATATTGAAAGAGAAAAATAGAAAAAGACGTGAATTACATCAAATCTTAAAAAAATAATGAACATTCGCTTATATATGGGTGAACGATAATCCAAAATATTTAATGCATGTATGCTAGTCATTCTGTTTCATAATCTAAAACTCACAAAATATATTATAATATTTTTCAACGGACCACCATACGAAACGGATCGAGTACAAATTAGGTCATGCACTAGGGTAATACCTCAGTATATAGATCATTAATGTTGTAATTAAAATGACAAACACCTAAACTCATAAATTTCCTTGTATGAAACAGGAAGCATAGAAGTGTAATTAAGATGCTATTGAAGCTAAATTCTTGCCTTCTGACACCATCTATTGAGCATAGCCACTGTTGGATCCTGGTTTCCCAATTAAGATTTCATATTATGGGCAGCTTAAGGGTGTTGATGCTCAGATACTCTGCATGGAAAATTTTCTTTCATATGCATACATCATTTTATAGCACAAGACAAATCAAATTCACTGGCTCTTCAATTATATTGTTAAAAGTGAAGAAAAAGTCCAAAAGAAAGAGAGAAAGAAAGAAAACTATGTAAATCTTAATGTTGAAAATGACTTCTCTACGGTGCTGCCTTTGAATTTAATACATGGCATTTTTGGAAATAGAATTTCAAGCATACAACATCCAATACAAGTCATTATTTCTTATGTCATTGATGAGCAATTAATATTTAATATGCATATATTTCTCGTCACTCTATCTTAATAAAAAAAATAGAATTAAGGGGGTGGCTTTAGTTACTGTCAATTCCTCTCGCCAGAATAGGAAGACTGCATAGTGATATCTCATCATTCACACAACATGGTTCAGAGCCCTTATACAAGGAGTGAGAGAGATATAAAGATCTATTGCGTAAATGCCCACATCACGATATTGCGAAATGGATGCAAGTCCATACCTTCTACAATAGGCTTAATGGAATGATGAAGACTACGGTAGAAGCAACGACTGGAGGTGCACTAATGGCCAAAGATGAAAATATCACATGGGATCTACTGGAAGAGATGGCGAATAACAACTCTCTATGGCCAACTGAAAGAAGTATTCAGCAACGAGTAACAAAAGTCCACGGGTTAGAGCTAAACACATTTATGAATACCAAGTTATACCAGATCTGCAAATGTATAGAGATCCTCAGTAAGTAAGTTGTGAATAATGTCGGAGCTACAACTGCAGGATATGTGGGAGTCAGAATAGAGAGCCATACGCTCCACATGGCGAGTCTGTTAAGTATGTTAACAACTACAACAGACAATGTCACAACTCTTACTCAGATAGCTATAACCCTAGATGGCATACCAATCAAGGGTATGAGCATGAGACATAATTGAATGAACTACTAGCAGACATGCTCCAGAAACAAGAAGCCAAATACTATGCCCTATTCCAGAGTCAAATTGCAACTATAAGAGCATTGGAGACCCAAATTGGATAACTTATGATTAATCAAAGTCAAAGGCCACAAGAAGCTTGCCCAAGTAACACATATGATATGAAAACCCGAGAAGGGCATAAAAAAATCTTCAACACCATTTCAGATAGCCATAAGAAAGTAGAGGGTGAGTGCATCACGCAACTGTCTGATGAAGAGCTTGATAAAAAAATTCGTGAGTGCATAAATTCGCTTAATGCCTCACCTAGTGTGAGACATGATCCGTGGCCTCCAAAAGAGAAATCTATGGTGAATAGGACAAATAGAACGATAATTTCACTCAGGAGCAACACTGTCAAAAAGGAATGGCTCACTGAGGTGTGCAGTACTATATTACAAAGACCGACTGCACCAAATGCAAAGATCATGACGTGTTCACCATAGTTTGCACCATTATGGATTACGAGTTAAAATCATTATACAATTTAGCGTCGGGGATTAATCTAATACCCGAAGAAGATGTTGAGATATTATGAGATGAAGCCCACTTCCATGACCCTACAATTTATTGATAGAACCGTCAAGATACCCAAAGGTAAGATATAAGATATAATGGTAAAGGTAGGGGATTTTATGCTTCCATTCGATTGCATAATTTTGGACATAGAGGAAGATGTTGACATACCCTGTATTTTACGAAGACTTTTTTGGCAGCAGCATAAGCGTTAATAGACGTACAACAAAGCCTCATCACTTTCCGAGTGAATAGAGCGACACTAGTTGTCAAAATATCTGATCTTGAGGAAGACTAAGAAATTCCAGAAAATATAGATTTAATGGAGCCAAAGGAAGGTAAAAATGAAGCGAAATCAGAAAAGCAGACATATATGGTGAGTGACGAAGTAGTGGTGTGTAAGGTATTCGAGGCAGATTTATATGAAGAAAACTACAACATACCTGCGGTGTGCCATCAATTCGACATTGTACTACACTATGTCACTACACCACCAAAACTGTCAAAACCTGTCCATCCAAGGCAAAAGAGAAAGTGCGGTCAACAAATGCTACCTTTACAGCCACTAGGAAGGGAAAAGAAGTATGGGTGTGAGTGGTAAATCAAGAGAAGCATTCCAGAGCAACTCAGTCTAACTTAGGAGGTGGCAAAACGAATCAACGAATCGAATTTGTATCGAATCATAAACGAATTGAATCAAAATATGATGTATTCGTATTCGTTTGTTTATTAAATGAATCTTAATATCATGATTCGTATTCAATTCGTTTATTAAATGAATCGAATACGAATATTCATTTAGTCGTGATATTATTTAAAAATAATTTACCATAATTGATTTATATTAATTCTTCATATATATATAAATATATATATATATATATATATATATATATATATATAAAATATGTAATTAATATATTTACTAAAAATACCTCACCAAATATCAAAAATATTACTTTTTCTATAGTAATTAGCTATAATTTCTCGAATCTTAATTGAAAAATAAAAAGAACTAGTAAATAAAAATAATAAAACGAATCCTAAACGAATCAATGAGCTTAAATTCGTATTCGATTCATTTAATAAACAAATCAAATCAAATTGACCCATTTATTAAACAAATCCATTTTTCCAAACCGTATTCACTTTAAAGCGAATCGAATCAAACGAATAAATAAATCCTGACCCAAATTGCCACCCCTAGTCTAAGTATATCCTATCACACATAAAGAAAGAGTGTGCACTTGTGAAGGACGCAACTACAAACCTAACACATGAATTAAGACCATTATGAAATTTGGGTGGTCATATCTTGCTGAAGACGTTAAACTTAGCGCTTGCGATAAGACAACCCACATATTTGTTTTTTGTTTGTTTCTAATATAGTTTGTTTTTATTTTTATATGCTATTTTGTATGTAATAGTTTGTATATTATTTATGTAGGTATTAGGACAACCCACACAGTCCGCACATCCAAAGTCTGACTAGCGGAAGTTTAATCAATCCATACACGATAGTATTATTCCTCATTCATTGTTTCTTTATTCTTATCTTACATTGAGGACAATGCAAGATTTAAATTTGGGGGTAATATATGTTAGTGTTAGTCCTACTATTTAAAAAAAATGAATTTTTTAGTTCCTAAGTAGTGAAAGATAGTCTAATGATGAGTTTGCTTGCTTTAAGATGAAATCTTAGAAACAATAAATGCTCAACTGACTTTTATCTGATTCATTGAGTATGTGATATGGGTTACACTCGTAAGCACTTAAATATAGGTTTCTAGCAGGAAGACCCTGGGTAGTTGATAAAGTGATTAGTTGAGGAATTATTAGACGATGAATGACTGTTTTCTTAAATATTTATCTCTGTTTGTAATTATTTATGATATATGGTATGGCTAGAGCAGAAGAAAGAAAAATATTTTTTTAAAAATATGAATGATGAAAAGAGCAAAAAAATAAATATCTTAAAAAAATAGATAAACCTCATATAATCGATAAACTTGGATCTACCCATGAGCGAGTGTTAGGACCACCATGAGAAAAAATACTACCTTAAAGAGTAGGTGAGTTAAAAGATAAAGAAAAAGAAAAGTCATATAATATCGAGCTTAATAGCAAATGCAAATCACTTTTAAGATATCTATGTTGATTTGACCTATGGGATGCCAATATTTTAGAAGAAATCACTGAGCTGGATTACTTAGGAATCGATTTATGATCGGATATTTTCACACACACACTGTGAGTCTAGATTAGATGATTTATTCAAGAACTCATATTTGAGTTGCGTTAAATACTTTGAAGGTTTTTTAATTTCATTGGTAGACATGCTTTGAGGATAATATTATATGTAACTACCAAGACTATTTTATTTGTTTCTTTATTTTTTCATGATTGCTTGTATGTGTTGAATGAATTTTGTGGGTATCATCACTATAAGCCCTCATGAGACTATAACTCCTCCACTAGAGCAACCTAAAGGTTTAAAGGCTCGTTGCATAAGTTAAATAAAATTGTGATCCTTATGAAAGTGGCTTAGGTTAATTTGTTTTTAGTTTATTTATTTATTTTATTTATTTTTGTTTTGCTCGAGGATTAGGAAAATGTTAAGTTTGGGGGTGTGATGAGCAGCTAATATACAGATATTTTCGCCACTATATCTTTATATGTTGTGTGGTATTTCAAGATTTATGAGCATTTTGATGTGTTTCGGGTGTATGTTACAAGTTAAAAATAATATCAAGACTCAACGAATTCAATGAGAGATGAAAAAGATAAATTATGGAGCAAATCCGGCTTTATTTCAGAGTGAAAATGCGCGTCCTGATGTAACGCGTCGTGTCGCACTGAAGACTAAAATTTGGACAGAATGCCGAAACATTAGGCGTGTCGTGACGTGCCTATTGAAGTTCAAGAGAGTCACGACACGAAATGCTTTCCCAGTTCGACCCTATTTCGTCTGAAACTCAATTTTTAATCAGAAAAGACCCACCAAACCTCCTATATAAACACAAGTTCATCCCAAAACATAAAAAGCCTCATAATATAATTTTGGAGTCCCAAAACATAGAAGAACGTCTAGAGCAAGAGAAACACGAATGTTTCAACTGATGCTGGAGTTTGAAGATGAAGGATGCTATGAGAGTTCTTTCTTCCATTTACTCTCTAGTTTATCTTTTATGTGTTCTTACTTTGAAATAATGATTAGCTTATTTTTATTTATTATTATGAGTAGCTAATTCATTAAATATAGGGTTGTAATGGATTTAAAACATATTTAATTAATTATTTGCATATTTTATTCTTTTGAGATTATTATTTATTATTTATTATTATATGTGCTTGAATGTATATTTTATTTGTTTGGCCATAAAAAAAAAAAGTTTTGATAAATCCTGAAGAACTCCACAAGGATATATTAGTTAGCAGTGGGAATAATAGAGCATGATCTAGCTCTTTTGAAAAGATTTCCCTTCATGATAGAAATATACTTGCAGGACATGCGTAGCTAATATTAAAACTCATTTTTATTGATTTTGGTTTAAATTAATTGACATAGACATATAATTAATTAGTCTAAATTCTAACATATTTACATGACCATCGAATGAGTCTCTAGATAGTTTAATGTTATAGGTTATGTTGAAATTAGTGCTTGGAGTGCCAATGCGAATTGTACATTTTATTATTTATTAATAAAATAACTATATTTTCATTTCATATCTTATTTATGGAATTGTCAATATGTGTATTAGATTGATGTATAGATATGCTAAGAATGACATCGACCTTAGAATAGCCTTGTAGTAACACTGAACAATAGGTGATCTGACATTGTGATAAGTATTACTATTATAAAATATTCTTAAAGTAAATATTCTTAGTCGTTGATTTTGGAATACGGTCGAATTCCTATAACCTAGAAACCGTATATTGGAATTGGAGTTTCAATGGTTTAACACGATGTATCATGAGCTTTGGAAGCTCGTATAGACATGTGGGTATTGGCTGAATCGAATATTGAATGACTCACAGGTGATTCGTAATAGTTGGAAATATACATCACCGTCAATAGGAATCTCCTCGAGTCGAGTAGCATATGTAATCCTTTGATTATAAGATAACATTGATTTTGTGTGAGATATTCCAAACTTTGATGTCATGTATGTATGAAAAATTTCATGGTTTGACCTCTAGGTATTCGTTGGGTGTAGACCGATGCACTCAGTAATCAAGTGTGAAGCAAAATAAGATCTGTCGGCCCATATGTGTACCCTAAGGGGTTTAGGTATCCATGTGAGTAAAGTCACGATTCTTAAAATTTTGGCCAAATTCGATCACCTAGGGTGGTTCGCATCAATTATGAAGAATCGTGGACATGTCAACATGAGATATGCACCTCGAAAACTTGATGGTGTATTCTATATTTCCTAAGCATAACTCGGATAGCCTATGACAGAGGGATTGTTAAATATATGTGATGACCTCGACTTGTATAGTTCAGAAAGGTAGTTCGTGTTCTTCGCGAATTCGGAGGTGGCCGAATTGCGTACATTTTAGCTAGACTTATATAACGAACGTGTCTGAACTTAGAGAGTCTCAATATAAAGTATACCCGTTGAGCACTCGGGTAGCCGATTAATTTTGATAAAAGATAATATTTGATATTATAATTATCAACTAAGTTAATCAAGTGTTATTGGATAACATTGAATATTTACTTTGACCTAATTGGATTAATTCAATAATTTTACAATGGCTTAATTGTAAAATCATAATTATCTCTACCATTTGAAGATATTATGGTAATTGTAAGTATGTAATAATAGATGATTTTGTCTCGATTTAATTGGATTTAATCAAAGTGGTAAACATTTAACTAATCAATTTACTAATCTTTGGCTTGATTTAATTGGATTAAATCAAAGTATGAGATATTGGAGATTAGTCACACCTAATTATACATATTTGGAAAAATTAGATTAAGCCAATATAAAAATTGATTATAATTTTTGTCAATTAAAAATTAACTAAGTTTTGCTATAAATAGCAAGCTTTAGGAAGATTTTATTAAGCAAAGTGAAAGCTTTAGAAAGATAAATACAAGCAAGTATTAGAGAAATTAGCCTAAGTTAGAGAAGTGTTTAGAGAAGTGTTTAGAGAAGTTTTGTGAGGTCTCTACAACATTTCATCTATGAGAAATCAAGATTGGATCTTGGGGTGAAGTTTGCTAGCACTGGAATCAAGATTAGATTTTGGAGTCAAGCTTGCTAATCCTTGAAAGTTCTCCAAATATTTCAACAAAGAGAAGTGGATTGGATCTTTGAATCAACCTTGCTCGGTAAGTTTGATCTTCCCCAAAAACTATATTTTTCATTAGTGAGACATATAGTGTTGAATTACGTATTAGATACATAATGTTGAAATTAGGCGAATTAATTGTGTTATGATGCTTTGTAAGTATAAACACAATATGCATGTAATTGGATCAAAATATTATGATAGACATAAACATAAAATTAGAGTTTGGAACTTTAGATTAAGCGTATAGCTATGACTACCATTTTAGAATCACCTGACCACCTTTGGGTGACCTAGAATTGTTCACGAGACATTTCTTATTGGGATTCTAATTTAGTTTGTGTATCGAATTCAAAATTTACGTAAGTGCGTAAAATAAATTTATATTTTTGTAAAAATATTTGATATTTTTAAAAAATTGAATTTTATTATATAAAATGTGTTGATGTTAAAAATTAATTTTGTGTGTTTTTGAAGTATTAGGGATAGTTGGAAGCAATTAGAGTAATATAGCTTAATTCCTTCAGCTCTCTTTCCAAAAAGCTGAGGGAAATGCAAAGCAAAATGAAATAAGAAACAAAAAAAAAAAGTGAGGAGAGCTGGGTGCTACAGTGCGCGAGTGACCTCACGTGCGTGTGCGCATTTGACCCGCGCTGAATTTGTTTTTCTTCGTTCTTGAGCTCAAAATCTCATATTTACAAAAATATTTAAAAAATGTGTCGTTGGGTCGTACATTTTTCCGCGTAATTTGGCTTTGAGGATCATTCCAAAAATAGAATCTCAGATTAACAAAAATATTTAGGATTTTTTCTAGGTTTGAACTCTCTAAAACTAGTCTCCAAAAAAATCTCCTCCCAAATCCATCCATTGTGAAGGAGAATTTTTTTTATCGGTAAAAAATTGGGACTGAGAATGGAAGGATGAGACATAATCCTCTCATCTTCTCTAGTGATTGTTAATCTGCTGGGTCAGTTACAGCCCGAGACATGTCCGGCCGGATGTATAGTTTGGGATGTACCTCTGGCCGGACGTAATCAAGCTCGTGATTCTTACTGTTTGAATTTTGCACGTGTGTTGACAACTCGATACATGTCCGACCGAATATTCGATTTGAATTATATATGGCCGGACGTAATCACATTCTTTAACTTCAGTAACTGAATCTGTTTGTTCACTAACAGTTGTATCATCTCCGGCCGGAATCAGAGTTTTAAAAGTATAGCTGGCCATAGGGGTATTCATAGGGTCGGATCGACCCGTGACCCGGGCCGACCCAACCCGACTTGGCCGGGTTTATGAATTTTAGAAGTTAATTTGGACCCGACCCGAAATTTTGGATCGGGTCACGGACTTAGGTCAGAAAACTCAGGTCTGACCCGACCTGATGTAAATGATATTATAAACCTAATATATATTTATAATGATACAATTTTGATGAGAAACAATTGTGGCTGAATGGCAAAGTATTTACGTGCTCTTTATGTGGTCCCAAGTTCGAATCCCAACTTGAACAATTACAAAAAATTTATTTTTTCTTTCTTTTTCCAAAATGTTGTTGTTGGGATTCGAACATGAGATTAAATATAAATTTTCAAAGACTTTTCCATTTCAGCTACACATATATATTTTATATTTGCTGCATATTATGTTGACCAAATCCAACCCGTAGTTTTTTGACTCGACCTGTTGTGACCCTACCCGCGCGAGTCACCTTCTCAAATTTCAGGTTTCGGGTAGAAATACCCGAATGACCGACTAGATCGGGTCATAAAAAAATTGAAAAATCTGACCCAACCTGACCTATGAACACCCCTAGCTACCCGAATGTTATGGTTAGAGAGAAAATAGGTCAGACATAAGTAATGTCCGATCGGTTTTTAACTGTATTTCCTGGAGTTCCTTTCCTTTCCGGTATTGATCCTTTCAATTTTTCAATTTTCAAAGGGTGTCATCGTAAGAGACTTATTATTGAGCTATATAAAAAATGCAGTGTCTACACTCATAATTTATTTTAAATTAATTTTAAATTAATCAATATCTCTTGCGTCTAATAGTTTTGTTAAGTTAAGTAGGTTAGTCTTAATATTAAAATGAGAAATAATAAGTCACAGTGGGTACGATATCCAACTTATTGTCACTATATTATTTGAATGATACATGCATTTGCGTACGGTATAAAATCGCGATCAGTGATTCGTTATAAGCAAGGTGATCTAATAGTGACAAATTAATCAACATTCTTGTTCTTTATGATATTATGATCAACTTAAACAGCCCCAAAACCTTATATTGAATTTGAAGCTTGAACTCAAATCTATTTTGTATTTATAATAAGAAAAATGATGTTTTCTGTTTCATTATTTTATACGGGCCCATTATTTATCTTTTACATATATAATTAATCTAAACTATTTAGATTAAATTTAAATGTATTTAGATAGATGTATGAAGTAAATATTTATTATAGAAATATAGTTGTTATGAGTTGTAATTGACATTTAAAAATCTCACTATTTATTATATTATTAAATATTAATTTTCATAGATGATTTACTGATATAGGTGGGTTGGAAAATATGTAAGATTAGTACATGTATATGAAATTCCGATTCTGATGGTTTATCTCAATAAACTATGAACCTAACTAAGTTAAATCCACAAATTAGTTTTTGGCACATCTACGGTTAACTGAAGTTGAGACATGGTTAACCAAGATTATAAGTTTGGTCAACCGAATTTGGAAAATTTTTGAAATTTTTTTCCCGAAAATCCGCTTTCGCTACGCAATCCAACACCTTATAGCTTCTTGTTCAAGTTAAAACGAGTAGTAAAAAACAAATCTCTCACCCAAAGGGGAGACCAAGAAAGCATAGCAAACAAACCAGTCATGTTTTGCTTTGGTAGCCTAGGACTCAAAACTTTCTTTGCTACTTGCCTCGCAAACATATATAGTAGCATCAGTTTCTTTACCACCCTGATAATTGAGAATCTTTGGCTCGCTGGGCAATAGATACTTTCTATATTTAGGGTGCGTTGGTAGAGTATTAACGCTAGCATTTTAACACTCCACCAAACGGATAAGTTAACATTAATATTAACGTTCACAAAATCATAATATCACAATATGAGATTATTTTTTAACGCTACCTTATATTTTTCGTTTGTTCAATAATTTATGAGTTATTTTATACTCGCTGACAATATTTTTTTACCAAACATCTGCTCCCATTGCTTCTTGAAAAACATTTTTCACCAATCTTAATTGCCCCAATGTGTTAATTTCCCAAGATTTTCTTATTGTGTCTAGTGGAAGTTCATCTGAGGGCCATTATTTCCTATACCGGCGTCATTGATCAAAATGTCTCTGTGATCCTATTTTGATATGATTGTTTTCACTGCTGATGATAAACTTTCATCTGATGAAATATCGAGCTCAATGATTATTAACAGTGTGATCATCAGGCTATGATATGGTAATAACGGATTGTAAGTTAAATTATAGACATTTTTTTCTATCCAGTTAAATATTTTCACCCTCTAGCAATTATCGTTGTTCATTTTAGTTAAGAGATTATAATGTTACCAAATAAATTAAGATTTATATTTTAATCACAGATCGATTCCAAATTATTCAACTGCTTAAGCCTCGTGAAATCCTCTCTTCAACCAAACACTTTAGCGCCGAAAATTATGGACATTTACAGACCAATTTTGTTGAAGCATAAGTCTTAAGGGAATAGGAGTTTATATTACGTCTTCTTTTGACATTTTTCCTGAAATAAGAAGTGTCTGTCCTTTCCATTGTAATAGGGGAAAAAAACAAAAATAATAAATAATATTAAATAACCAGAGAGGTTTAGTAATGCACATTAATTTTCAAATTTGGTATATCAAATGGGAAACAGAAAATCTAAATAAGATCATAAAATCAGAAAAAAAAAAAAAAAAAAAGGACATTATAGATGGCAACTCATCTGAGAGCGACCACAGCCCACAGAGGCAGTGTTTGTGCTATGCTGTATCCATAACACTTAAAGCCTATTGGCTTCTTTTCCTTTTTTTAGAGAGAGAGAGAGAGACTGTAAAAAAAATAAAAAAAAAACTTGTCACCAATAAAGTGACCATTAGCCCATGCCATGGCAGTTTCTCTGCAAAACTCTTAACCTCATAACTTCTCTTTAACTAGCTTTACCATACTCTTCCAGCAGGCCTCTCTTCTCTGTAATGTCATGGTCCAAGGCTAAATTTGACATGTCACATTCAAAAATAAAATAAGATTCTCTCTCTCTCTCTCTCTCTCTCTCTCTCTCTCTACACTACTACAGCTACTTTGGTCACAGAATCACATAGCATTGTTTTTTGTTTTTTCTTTGATATAATTATTTTATTAAAGATACGAACGTCACATGTTCAAGTCGTAAAAATAATCTATTTATTAAAAAAATATCAATAAAGACAACTTATATATGAAATCTACATAAGATAACTACACCTCTCTCATTGTAACTAAAATGATCCCTACAATAATCACTGTAGTTATTTTATTTAAAAGTGTAAGTTTATCTATCATTTTTGTTTATATATTGAATCATCTCCCAATTCATAGTGTCTGAATGAATTGATTTCACTCTATGAGTTATTCTATTAGCCCTCTATAGGCCTGTTTAGAGATAGGCTACTAGATTTTCCTTTCACAAATACAGAAACCTCTCAAGCTGTGTAGGTAAAGGCGTAAAGCCTGAAGCTGCAGGGAAACCCCCCATCCACCTGTTGAAATTTGAAGCCATAATAATAAAACCACTCATCACCAAAATACCCATTTTCCTATGAGCCCTATATTTTCTGAAACATAGGGCAAACAGAGAAAGTCTTCTAGAGAAGAAATGAAATGAACTAAATATATGCATGTTGAAATTAGGGCATATTTGAACCTGAAATATTTCATGTATAATGCGAAAAATTTGAAATTTAATGATCCCGTTTCAAGTTCAATAGTTATTGTCTCAATTTTATTACCCTCCCTATATGCCTGATTGATAATTTGTCTTTGGTGGGGTTTCTTACTAATAAATAATCCAAACCCTAGAACCCACCTTGGTTACAAAGGTCCTGGAATTATGGACTAATTTTGCTTTCCAGTTTTGCTTTGTCTTCACAAAAGCACAAGGAATGAGACTAAAGTGGATGTTTGTTCATGGCAATTGAGTGGTTACATTAAGGGATATGAGACAAATTTGACTTAAAAATGTATAGAAAAAGACAGCCACCCATCTAATTGATTTAACTCTATTGCATTTGCATGACAGCAATTGTTGAATTTATTTATCCTGAAAGGATGACATGGCATTGGTTAGTGCAATAGGCACCATTAAAAGAGTTGAATGTCAAAGGAGAATTGGAATTAATTATAAATAAATAAATAAAGCAAATCAATTATAACATAATTTTAAAGAAATATATCATTATCCATAACTATTTAGTTAATACTCTAATGAAGTATCAATGTGTATCTGACCAATGGCCATGCAGATAAATAAAGGAAGTTAATAGTTATAGTTTGTTCTGTACAATTCTTGCTGGAGATGGCTTTAGCCTTGATGATAATGGCCATGCCTGTGGTGTTCCTGTAAGAGAAATCAGAAAAATAAAAGTTAAGTAAAAACAGAACACAAAACAACCAACACTGTTAAACACTTTAAAATATCCTGGTCTTAGGCAACAAATCAAAAAAAAAGAAATTTAAAATAATATACTCAGATTAATATGGTTTCAAATGAGTGAAAGAAAAATGTAAAAAAAAAAAGAACAGTGAAAGAGACACAACATGAAACATGTTAGAGGCAAGCAACAATTATAAAATTTACATTTTCTGGGCCTAACTTTGAGGACAGTTTATCAGGTGATAAAATAGTTTCCATAAGATATGTTTTTGAATCCTATGATGAGCCTAATTCAGGTGAAAAGGAAAATGCTTAGCCTTGTTATCATAGATTCACATGAAAGCCCATTACTAAGAAATGAAAAGGGTATGTACCAAAACCAGGCTGGGCCAGAAATAAACCACAGAGCTTACAGGAAATTCTGAAACATATATATGGCTAAGATCAAGAGAATCAGCTTGCCCTTTAAGAACCAAAGTCAAGAGGCAAGACAGATGAAACTGGACAGTCTACATAACATTAAAGGGCCAGTTCCAACCTTTTAACCTTGATTCGAAAGGCCAACAATCTTTAAGCTTTCAACTAGATTCTTTGAATCATCTGTTGAAGAACAGCAAGATACTTAAACTATAATTGTTTGTCAAATGATAGAAGAGGTTAAAAAAAAGCTAGGAACTGAATCACACCAAATCATTACATACATAAATGAAGAACAAACATGAGTAACAAAGCAAAAAGAAAAAGAATATATAGAAACTTCCGAACCTAAGTACGCATTGAATTGATGAATGCAATGTGGTTATAATTTCCTCGCTACCTGATTATTTATCGAATGTACAAATAGGATTCATCAGGAATACCATGGGATGACGGTCCATTTTGTTCACTTTTGGTGCTCCGCGGCATTGATATTTGAACTGTTGAATCATGTATCTCCACAATCTGATGCTCTGCAGCATTGCTTTTAGAGCTTAATGAATCATCCATCTCCCCCTCTTGATCCTCTAAACTTGATAAATCATCAATCTGAGCCGATTTTGTAGTTTCCATAACCTCAACTATAACAAAATTAGAATCCCCATTTGAATTGCCACTGGCAGTAGAAACAACCATCTGATCACAACTACCATTACAGATATAGTTATTGTGAACATCAGGGTTTCCAGAAGCCAATATGCCATGACTAGACGAAGAGCCAATCGAATTACTCGGTGACCCCCAGCCTCCAAATCCATAAAAGCTCCAACCATTATAACAGTAATAAGTTTGAAAATTAGGATAGCAATAATAATAACCTCCTATACCCAAACTTGTATTGTGACAATCATAATAGTTCATGTACTCATCATTCCTGGCCTTAGGATGAGCCACTTTCACCTCCACCATCTTATTTTTCAATTTATGAAATCTATTCTGCATCACATTGTCAACAGAATCCTCAGAATCAAAAGTAATAAACCCAAATCCCCTTGGTCGATTGGTTACTTTATCAGGAATCACAACTGCATCTGTTACTGCACCAAAACTCTCAAAGTAACCATAGAATTCTTCTTCTTTTAAGTCATGTGGCAAACCCCCAACAAAAATCTTTTTAGTATTAATTTCAGTATCATAATTACCATCATGACTAATATACCCATTTGACTCTTCTTGCCTGTCACCTTTAGGTATTGCTCTTTTCACTTCTACCTGTAAAATTGGTAGCATCATATAACACACAACACAGATGTAAGCAAATAAATAAATAAATAAATAACCCAATAAAGTTGAAGTAACATTCTTTTTGGAAAATAAAATAAAATAACAAAATAACAAACCCTTTTGCCAAGAATGACATGGTGTTCATGTCGAAGAGTTTCATCAGCCATTGAAATAGAAGAAAAGATAACAAAACCAAACCCTCTTCCAAGACCAGTAAGCCTGTGTCTGATAACCAAAGATTCCTGAACCGTTCCATACTGGCTGAAGTGTTCTGTCAGTGTGTCTTCATTAGTTTCTCTTGAGACACCGCCCACAAACAACTTGCGAAGCTCAATGGGTTCCATGGCAAAGCAAATCGTTAACTACTATAATAACTATAATAAAATAGGAAAATACCATTAAATGAACATGAAGAAGCAAATAGAGAAGTTTTTTTTTTCCTTTTTTTTTTATTATGTTATTTTAGTACTACTAGTTTCACGTATGTATTAGATGTTTAAAGTAAAACAATCTTTTAGTATTTTAGTGTGTCTATTACACTTCAATTTCTATTACACTTCAATTTCTATTATATTATTATTATTATTATTTAATTTTAAAGGGTTGTTTTAATTTTATTAAAAGTGAAATCAACAATGATATTCTTACCACTGCTTGTTTTACGGTTTTACCGATAATGTCAAATCTTTCATGTCGTTTTGAGCTGATTTTAAACCAAACAAGTCAACAATCTCCTTCCCTCACAAGATCAAATTTCATTGAAATCATTCAACCCAAATCTATAACAACCCCCACAAATTGAGAAATCAAATTGATTGACTGAGTTTTCGATTAAAAATTAAGGATATTTTAGAATTCATCATTTTTTTTTAACTCACCGTCAAATATTTATCTGAATTTAAGGGGACCATGTAAAACTCAAATTATCGCAATCTCTTATAAAAAAATATACCCATTGATTCAAACTCAAAACTTGATAAATAAATCCTAAATTCTTTGCCACCAAACCAAATCACATCTTTGGGGGTTAGGATTCATGATTGCTCGACCAAGAACAAAGAAGAGTTATTAAGAATGTAAAAGGCAGAGAAAGCCAGTGAATGATGCACTAATGCAATATCACATAATTTTCTTTTGTTAATGGAGGAGACACTTCTCCTTCCTTCAAAGTCACTACACCATTTGAGAATAGCTTGAAGCAAGCTGTGGCAAAAATTGCACTTGTCAACAGAATGCTTGAAATTGTGTTGATTGCATTTCCTAGAGCCAGTTCCATAGCAATCAGAGAAAATGCAACGGTTGTGGCGGTTGGAACGACATGAGGGGGTGTCGTTCTGTACAAGGAGGAGTTAAAGTCTCGGTGTGAATAATATTATTGTGTCGGTTCCGGTTTCAACCGGTTCCATGGTTTCAACCGGAATCATTTGTCCCAACGACTACTCAGGCAGTAGGGAGCAACAGCTCCATTTTGCCTTATTTTTATTTTATTTTTTTGCAAAATTTAATTACTAAATTACCATTAATAAAATGACTAGTTTTATGGGAAATTTATGTATCATAAAAATAATCCAAAAATATATAAATATGGGTCATATACTTCATTTTTTCAACATATCAATTCTCAATTCTATCAATTTCTTTAATTCTCTCATTCTCAATTCTATCATCTTCAATTTCTCATATTGATTTAATTTTACAATTCTTCAATATTAACAAAAAATGGCAAGCTCATCTGAAAACATCATGTCCGATGTGTCAACCCAAGAGAGCAGCCAAAGTATCAGTACACAAAAAGATAAGTTAAGTCTCAATTTTTCGGTACTTCCAAAATTCAATTTCATTTAGTCAAGACTAAAAATGAAGGTCCAAAAGCAATATGCAACTATTGTGGTGTATTTTAAAAATTTACTGGTGGTTATTGCTGAAGGGGTTTTATGGCGGAAATCCGGTAACGCAGCGTAATAGTGGAAAATCAAAAATTTTCCGATTTCAAAATTTTTCTCGGATCAATCAAATAAACTTATTTATTTAATTATCCAATCATCAAATTCTGAAAAATTACACAAGAGATCAAATTTCTTGATAATTACCGAATTGCCCCAAAACTTTATAAATTGATTATTTTAGCCTAAAAATTATCAAGTATAATTTTGGATGATTATAAATCATTTCTAAAATATTTTTCAACATAACCAATACATCAAAAATCAGATTTGCAACAAATCCCTAATTTTTCTTAAATTATCGTGACTACCCCAAATTTTGAATTAATTGTAATTTGGTATTTTTTGTTCAAAACATGCCAAAATCAAATCCAATCAACTTAAAATTTTACATGCATCATATTCATACCATAATGCATCACATATATGAAAAGCTCCAAATTTTGAGTGGGTTATGAACCCTCATTTTTTAAATTTTACCAAATTGTCCAATTTAACCAAATCATTAAAATCCAACACTTTAATCCATTCAATACTTCACCAAACTAGTCTCACCACTTTGCAATAACTCTAGAACATTTCTAGGTCACCAAGGAGTGGCTTACTAACTCTAGAATGACAACTTTGATTTCTAAAGAATCAAAAGTAAGCCTTTAAAACAAGTTTAAGCTTATTTACATGCATCAATCATTCATCCAAGATCTCAAACAAATAAACACAAACTATAAGAAAAGAGAGAACATCAAAGCAACACAAAATAATGTCAAGTATGTTAGAAATAATTTCCATGTTGAAGGCTTTGAAGAAATACTTACAAAAACCAAAGATTTTCAAGCTTTTTTCTTTAAGTCTCCAAGTTTCTCTCTCAACTTCTTTTATATTTATTTTGTGTATTTGAAACTTATGAAACCCTAAAATAAAAACAAAACAATTTATATTTACCACTTATGCCTTGGCCGAAAATGGTAAAGCATAATATCTAGATATTTTGATTTTTTGTTTCATTTAATAACAACTTGTCAACTTGATAAAATGATCATTACACTTTAATGAATTATTCAACCAAGTCAACAATTGCAACTTAGTCATTAAAACAAATATCATAACTTAGCATATTTAAATTTTTAATTAATTTAATTATTAAATAATTATTTAAATATAAATATATGAAATATATGTATTATATTTACATTAAATATCAAATACATATATATTTATGATATTAGTCAAATATCTCAATTTGACAATTAATTAATATGTATTTGATAAAATCTAACATTAAATGCAAATACACAAAAATTAAGAAATGACTATTGGGTCCCTTCACATGTACTTTTGCGTTTAACCTTTAAACTGTTGGGTTTCTAGGTCAAACCAAGATCAAATTAAGCAATGAAATGTGCGAATACAACAAAGTAAAGTAACGGAAATACTCACTTTGATCGGCTTTTGGATGCGATGAACACAAAAATCTGCTCGTTGTGTATTCAGCCAAGCCACTTTGTTGTGCTACAAGCTCCTCTTTGAATGTTGAATCAATGCTCCAAGCTTTGAATTTGATTCTAAGCTCATATATGGGTTTCCGTATCACCTTTGAATGACTTCTTTAGTGTGCTTACACTATGAAAAATTTACAACAAATCTTCTATTTGCTTCTTTTAGCTCTCGGCCAAGGAGAGAAATTGAGAGAAAAATGGCACAATTACCGTGAGGGAGAGGGAGAGAAGATGAAGTTGTGTGTGTTGTTTTGATTTCTAAAAATTAAATACATTTTCCCACTTTCCAAAAATGGTACAAGTCATAATCACATCAATGAAAAGATGCTTGTATAAGAAACAAGCAACCATCAAATCCCATATACTTCTATCAACATAAAGTTGATAAAGTTGACTAGGTGATGTGACATGTGTGCCCCACTGGATTCAAAATCTGAGTAGGCTCGCAGTACATCCCGGGCTCGTGTTCGCTAATTCCGAATTAATGATTTTTCCGTTGCGACGTAATTAAATAAAATTTAATTAAATAATTATGCCTAGTAAAATTACTATTCACGTCGCTAGCGAATTAATCTAAATTAACTTGTTCGCCCGAATTAAAATATAATTTTAATTACGCGTCGAAATCTAATTTCGTTTAATATATCAAATATATTATTTTATCGATTAATTGTAAATTAATCGTTCTCTCACTTAAATAGTATTTTATCCCAGATAAAATTTATACGTAATTAATCCCAGATTAATTCTCTCTCTCTCTCTTATAGTTAATCCTAGATTAATTATGCTCGAGTCATACGTCATCGGTGAATCTTCAGGAAGCGACCCATGAGATCCATGGATATGTTGGTAGTAAATCTGGTCGTCGGACTATCCGAACACGTATGTACCTAGTACTATATTTTTACCGATTTACAAGACATGGTTGGCTTCTAGCAAAGCAATGTGCCTACCCAATTCTCCAGAAATATTCCGCGAACGAATATGTAATCTTTTTCAGGCGTAGTATACGTAATATTGCATATTACGATCCAGTATCTGATGTCACATGCTAGGCCCGTGGCTGGAATTGTGTCTGTCCCATACGAAGCACATATCGGATCTCTGGTAACTAGTCTCTTTAATCGGATAAACATGACCTAGTAATATTATCCCGATAGCTGCAGCATACAAGAGTACCAGTTCCTTATCATACATGATCATCATCTCCATATGACTGAAGTGATACTTCCATCTTGACATCAAACCCAATACACTACAATTCTCAATATACCCAGAAATGGTGTACACACAACCTGTTAAAGTCATGTACGACCAAAACCAAAGTATATTGATTGTCGTAAGTATTAGCGATGTAAGTCTCAGGTTAAGACCAAATACACCTACCCTGAATCAGACTTCCATAGACATATAGTCATACTACCATTGGAATTCCGAGGGATCTATCCAGAGCGAAGCTGTTTCCGTACCATCGGTAAACACAACCTCCTATTACATTTGCATGAGTATCCAATACCCAAATATATGAGAACTATGCTGTTATGCTCCCATAACACGCACAAGTGTAATACTAGTCTATTCCGCATTATCGATGTCCAATCTCGATAATACTACGACTATGGATGTTTTAATGATTAAACCTTAGTGCATTAAAATTGTCTCATATCTTATTAATCCGGAACTAATCATATGGACTTTTATCATTTATTTATCTCGGTAATCTAATTACAAATGATAAAAGAGCAATTTCCTTTGTCACATAATTAATTTGTACAATAATATCATGTTCTGTACAAATAGTGAGGTCATAATTGTCCAACAATCTCCCACTTGGCCTATAGCCAATTACTCAGTTATCTTACACCTGAACTATGTACGGGTCACTCAAATTTCTACTGAGAAATAGCTTTCGTCAGTGGATTTAAAATGTTATCATCTGATGCGATTTATTCGATCATCATATCGCCACGATGTATGATCCGACGAATCTGATGAAATAATTAAAGTACATATTTAGATCATTGATGAGACCATTAATTCTTTAGCCTGTGATGGAGCCTAGCTCAGCCGCTAACAGAACTATACCTAATCTGATTAGGATTATATAAATCCAAAATACTTCTTTTGCTGCCTTAATTACAACAATGTTCCGCTTTTATTGTTTATTCGACAACCATATTTTGCTTGGAAAATTTCCAGCTCACTGTTCCGTTATTCAAACTATATAGTACCCTTATTGCGACTTACAGTCGTTATTGTCGGTTTGGAAACTTACAGCAGTGAACCCAATCACTTCAAGTTCTCCTTCTCCATAGCTTAAGAAGGCACATTAGTTCATTTAAGATACTTAAGGATGTTCTTAACATCAATCCAATGACTATCACTTGGATTGGCCTGATTGTGACTCCATATGCTCAAAGCATATGAGACAACAGGTCGCGTACATTTATTTCAATGTACGAGTTCTCGGAGAGTGCAACAAATTTTAAATCTATCCCAGTAGATCATTATTCCTAAAATATAGGTTGTCTCTCTCAAGTAGCGTACGGAGAATTTTCATGAAAGCCAAGCTTTCACCGATTGCATTATGGGAATATCATTTCCAAGAAATGATATCTCATCATTATTTAGGACAATCACTGTCAGTGCGCTCCCACTAACCCTATTATATACACAAGAATTATCTTTGTTTTGAATTAAATCATATATCATTATGATCACATTAAAAAGATAGTTCCAAGAACGCAATGCTTGCTTCAATCCACAAATGAATCGATTTAACTTGCAAACTTTGTTTGCTCGTTTTGGTATGACAAAACCGTCAGGATATTGTAAACATCCTCCAAAATGTTTCCATTTAAGGAAAGTGATTTTGACTTCCAGTTGTCATATTTCATAAATGAAACATGCAGCATTAGCAAGCATTATCCAAATGGATTTAACCATGGCAACAGTAAAAAGGTTTCATCGTAATCGACACTATGTTAATGACGATACCTCTTCTGTACAAGTCTAGCTAAGTACATTTATATGTTGTCATCCATGTATGTCTTCCTTGAAGATTCATATAGTACCAATAGGCACAATGCCTTCCGGTACATCAACCAGTGTCCAAACTTGGTTGGTATACATGAAATCCATTTCGGACAGCATGACACTTTGCCATGAAAGGGAGTCGATACTTTGTATCACTGTCTCATACATAGTCGGTTCGTGTTCCTCAATAAGATTGACATCTAATGAGGTG
The DNA here is from genome assembly GCA_019454045.1 of Zanthoxylum bungeanum. Lineage (NCBI taxonomy): Eukaryota > Viridiplantae > Streptophyta > Magnoliopsida > Sapindales > Rutaceae > Zanthoxylum > Zanthoxylum bungeanum. Next base: position 22,691 of record SKCR01028737.1, on the reverse strand, counting down.
AGATCAGAAACCATACTTCCCAGGTTATTTTCTGACTCTATCTGACATACGTGGTTCTTGTGTATTCGAAGATTATGGTACAATTTCATCCCTGATAAACTGTTTGTGTTCCATTAAGAAATCGGTGCCTGTAACAGTATTACTCCGATTTCCATTGAGTTTTACTTTCCTCTCACTTACCACTGCATATAGGTATTCCTCTTAGGAAAACCGCATGTAGAACAACAATTACATTGTTCTCTTGTGAGTTGTATAAGTACTATACTTTGGTTTCCCTAGGATAACCCACAAATTAGGCACTTATCCAAATTGGGTTCTAGTTTGGTATCATTCAAACATATGCATAGCATTCTCAAATCATCAGGAATTAGAAAAACCCGGTTTATTTCCTGTTCATATCTAATATGAAGTCTGTCAAACAGACTTTCATGTAACCTTATTTAAAATAAGTATTGCACTGATTAATGCGTATCCCTTGAAGGAAAATGGTAGCTCAGAGCGACTCATAATTAACCTTACTATGTCCAACAAGGTTCGGTTTCTCTGTTTGGATACACTACTCAATTGAGGTGTTCCGGGAGGAGTATGCATTGAAATAATACTATACTCTTTCAAGTAGTTGAGAAACTTATTGCTTAAATATTTTCCACCACGGTCTAACCGTGACGGTTTAATACTTTAGTCGATCTGTTTGTCAACTTCGTATCGAAATTCTTTGAATTTATCAAAAGTTTCTGATTCGTGTTTCAAAAGAAACACATAACCATAACGCGATGCCACATCCGTAAAGGTTACGAATTATTCATATCCACCTCTAGCCTAGCTAGACATGGGCCCACTAATGTCACTATGAAATATGGCTAACAGATCGGTGGCACTTACACTTTTACCAAGTAAAAGGTTGTTTTAGGCATTTTGCCTAATAAACTAGATTCGTAGACATTATTTGAATATAATCAAATCTGTCCTAGTATCCACTCTTCAAAAGTGTGGATATACGAATCTTGTTTAATGTGTCCCAAACAACAATGCCACAAATAAGTCTCATCTGATTAATTCAGTTTGAGATTTATTTATATTCAAAATATAAATACTGTTATTCACATCTAATGTGTTTATCTTAATATCATCTTTCTATAATAAAATTCTTTAGTGTTATAAAATATAAAGGTATACCCGCAACGGGTTAAACTTAGATATAAGATAATGTTTCTAGTCAAACTAAGTACATTATAACATTTTCCTAATTTAAGTACATACCCAAAGAGTAGTTCCTAAACTTAGGTTTCTGCGGTTAAAACAGCGACTCGCGTCCCGTTTCCGACTCGCAGATCGATCTCAACTGAAGTCAGTCTCCTGCTAATCAGCAGATTATGTACATCAGTACATATTTATATACATCACTTAGTATCAAAAATCCAATTTTGAAACCAGTAGTGAACATGTTTGTGACAAACATGCTTGAAGCCGGAGCCTTGCCCCTCTTCACTTCCTTCATGTCTTTCTTGTCCATATGGCAGTCACGCATCCAGTGACCCCGTTTGCCATAGTTTAGGTAGACATCTTGGGATATGTCCCTTGTCTTCCTATAAGACTGTGACGATTTTACCTTTGCCATCTTCCACACCCCAGAAGCCTTCGCCAAGCCTTGGCTCTCTGGGAAAGTAAGATGCGTCTTGCGCTTCTTGCCCTTTTTTGCAAACTTTGGTTTTGTCTCCTTGAGCATAGCCATTAACTCTCCAAAAGTTTTCTATTGCAATTAGTACTTCTAAGATCTAAGTATAGATCTTGAAGATCCTTCAATTTCAATATCATACTATAAGGATCTAATCTTTAGTTTTGACAAAGAAATTAAGGAGTCTTTGCGGCAAACATAATAGATTGAGCACTAAAGTCATCATCACATGAATCTCCAAAGATCTTGTTATACTATTTGCTTAATTCCGCACTTAGGCCCGAGATGTCATTTTATCAAATAAAGTAACTTCTCGGTTCCTAGGACTATCTTGAGGTTCTATTCCCAATCTGAAAATTGAAGCTGTTTAAAGACATTTTCACCCAAAATTATGTTTTAAATACTAATCTTTCAGTTATCTTGATTCCAATATTCTAACTATTCAATAAACGATTTCGGGTACTTCTGAATATAATAATTACTATAGTCTAACTATATAATTAACTATAATTTGATTGATAAAATTCATATATATTGATTACTATAATCTTATTATATAATCAACTATAAATGATTAGTTAAATTCAAATATATTGATTACTATAATCCAATTATATAATCAACTATAAATGAAATAGTTTGAATACAGTTCAACTGTTTAATTAAAACAACAATTGAATATTAGTCCAACTAATATATTTATAAATAAATTATGACAAAAAATGAAATAAACGAGTGTTGGCAAGTATCTAAACGAAATTGCGAATTTAATACTTGCCTCCCACTATTTTTCGGCGAGCCTCTAACCCTCTGTTGAGTACTTGAGAAACCTAGTTTTCTAGTGGGCTATGATCCAGTTAAATAACACACAATCTTGACTTTGGCCAACAAATTGTATGATACTTAACTAGATAGATCTATAAGATCAATTGGATCTCATCCAATTCCTAGATCCAGTAGGTGGACTTTCAAGTCTAAAACATAAATACAATATATATGCCAATATATCCAATATATTTTCCTAACATTCTTCCTCTAAATCAACTAAACATTGGCTTTGGCACAACAAGCTTAATGATTCTAGTTAAGCAGGACCCATTGACTTTGTAAAGCTTCGTAATCGATTTCGATGGACAAGAAGTGATCTTGACGTTGGCCAACAAATCACAACTTGGACAAGACATACGACATGGAACAAAGCCTTCATGATTCAAACACATCCGCGATGGACAAAGGTCTTGACTTTGGCCAACAAACCAATGTCAATCTTGGATCTTGAGAATAAATCACTCAATGAAAGGAAAGCACTTAATATTTGTTGAGGGTTTTTCGCGTAATTGGAAACCAATTAATTATCTTTGATTAGGTCTCATCATACACCCTTAAGCATGCATTCTAAAAGCATAATAAGGCGCGATAAAATAAGAATGATATTCGGATGGATATTTAACAAACTTTGTTCCTAGAACAAATATCTCCATTTCCTCTCTCCCGCTAGCACTATTCATACTTCTACCCAATTACATAACACTTTTAAAGAAACATCATTTACATTGATGGAAATATGTGAGAAGAGAAATAAAAAGAGTCAAGAGGTAAGAGGCTGGACACGCAGGTCCAATTTAATAAATTCTAAATTTATCACACTAATTTCCAAAATTACACTCACCCATCTAATAACCATCTGATATACATTATTCATACATCACATCTATGTATTCATACAAAGCATGTTATCAATCAATCTAATCCAATTAATTAATCTGAAATTAATGACCATCCAATGTTCAAATAACGATTTGATTTGCGCGAGTCCAACTCGTTTAATAATAAGTACTCAAAGTACGAATTCTTGAATTATATCAAACTATAATATTAAATCCAATTTAATTTGTATTCAATACTAATTCTTTATTTAATTCCAAATTAAATAATTACACTTTATTAATGAGCTTTTGCGACTTAGATTCTAAATCTAATCTTAACGGGTCTCAAAGCCCAATTAACATCCAATGTCAATGTAATTAAAGTCCAATGGGCTTTCAATTAATTTATAAGGCATGGACTTTGGCAACCAAAGCCCAATAAGGAATCATCATTTGCCAAAAAATCAATTTAGACCCATTAGGCCCAATTAAAATTTTAAATGCCCATTATCTTATATTTGGATTTTATGAAAATGGTTTTAGGCCCAATTGGATCCAACCAATTAACCTAAAACAAACTTGGCCCAACCAAGCCCATTAAGCCCAAATACAACCTTTTAGCCCAATTCCAAATTAAGCCCAACTAATTAAATTCTAAAATTCCAAATTTCACAAATTAATTAATTAAAGTGTATTAGCCATAATTAATTAGTTAAATTAACATTTCCAAAACACCAATTATACTAATTAATCATGTTTTCTAATTATCAATTCATGTCCAACATAATTGAAGCAAAATCAATCCCATTTCATGTTTTATAGCTCATGATAATTAGAGGGATTTTAAATCCAATTTCGATTTTAATCCAATTAAATCCTAAATCAATATATCACATGTCTTTTAAACTCATCCAATGATTCAAAAAACAAAAATCACCATGACTTTAGGGCATCCATCTATTCGGCAAGGTACCAAATTAGGGGAAAATTAATCCAATTAATTTTTCTTCAAATTGATCATGCACAACTCAAAGTTAACATATTATAAGCATGCTCAAACAAATAATTTTCCAAAAACATGCTCAAATCAAAAAGGCCCAAATTAAAGTTAAGAACCCTAAATTCAATTTCATGCTTAATAACCGCTCTGATATCATTGTTGGGTTTTCTAGGTCAAACCAAGATCAAATTAAGAAATGAAATGTGCGAATACAACAAAGTAAAGTAGCGGAAATACTCACTTTAATCGGCTTTTGGATGCGATGAACACCAAAATTTGCTCATTATGTATTCGGCCAAGCCCCTTTGTTGTGCTCCATGCTCCTATTAGAATGTTGAATTAATGCTCCAAGCTTTGATATTTGATTCCAAGCTCATAGATGGGTTTCCCTATCACATTTGAATGACTTCTTTAGTGTGCTAGCACTATGAAAAATTTACAACAAATCTTCCATTTGCTTCTTTTAGCTCTCGGCCAAGGAAATAAATTGAGAGAAAAATGGCACAATTGCCGTGAGGGAGAGGGAGAGAAGATGAAGATGTGTGTGTTGTTTTGATTTCTAAAAATCAAATACCTTTTCCCACTTTCCAAAAATTGTACAAGTCATAATCACATCAATGAAAAGATAGTTGTTTAAGAAACAAGCAATCATCAAATCCCATCTACTTCTATCAACATAAAGTTGATAAGGTTGACTAGGTGATATGACATGTGGGCCCCACTGGATTCAAAATCTGAGTAGGCCTGCAGTACATCCCGGGCTCGGGTTCGCTAATTCCGAATTAACGAATTTTCCGTTACGACGTAATTAAATCAAATTTAATTAAATAATTATGCCTAGCAAAATTACTATTCACGTCGCTGGCGAATTAATTCTAAATTAACTCGTTCGCCCGAATTAAAATCTAATTTTAATTCCGCATCGAAATCTAATTTTGTTTAATATATCGAATATATTATTTTATCGATTAATTCCAAATTAATCGTTCTCTCTCTTTAAATAGTATTTTATCTTATATAAAATTTCTCTGTAATTAATCCCAGATTAATTCTCTCTCTCTTATAATTAATCCTAGATTTATTATGCTCGAGTCATACGTCATCGGTAAATCTCCGGGAAGCGACCCATGAGATCACTGGATATGTCGGACTATCCGAACACGTATGTACCTAGTACTACATTTTTACCGATTTACAAGACATGGTTGGCTTCTAGTAAAGCACCGTGTATACCCAATTCTCCAGAAATATTCTGCGAACGAATATGTAATCTTTTTCAGGCGTAGTATACGTAATATTACGTATTACGATCCAGTATCTGATGTCACATGCTAGGCCTGGGGCTGGAATTGTGTCTGCCCCGTACTAAGCACATATCGGATCTCTGATAACTAGTTTCTTTAATCGGATAAACATGACCTAGTCATATTATCCCGATAACTGCAGCATACAAGAGTACTAGTTCCTTATCTTACGTGATCATCATCTTCATATGACTGAAGTGATACTTCCATCTTGACATCACACCCAATACACTACACAATATACCCAGAAGAGGCGTACACATAACCTGGTAAAGCCATGGACGACCAAAAACAAAGTATATTGATTGTCGTAAATATTAGCGATGTAAGTCTCAAGTTAAGACCAAATACACCTACCCTGAATCGGACTTCCATAAACACATAGTCATACTACCAATGGAATTCCAATGGGTCTATCCAGAGCGAAGCTGTTTCTGTACCATCGGTATACAACCTCTTATTACACTTGCATGAGTATCCAATACCCAAATATATTAGAACTATACTGTTTTGCTCCCATAACACGCACAAGTGCAATACTAGTGTATTCCGCATTATCGATGTCCAATCTCGATAATACTACGACTAAGGATATTTTAATGATTAAACCTTAGTGGATTAATTTTGTCTCATATCTTATTAATCCGGAACTAATCATATGAACTTTTATCATTTATTTATCTCGGTAATTCAATTACAAATGATAAAAAAGCAATTTCCTTTTTCACATGGTTAATTTGTACAACAAAATCATGTTCTGTACAAATAGTGATGCTATGGGTCATAATTGTCCAACATAAACGACTTATAAATAGCCAATATCATTTATAAATGTTGCTCTGGTGCTCTACGAGTATATTTCATTAGTGAGACTATCTAGATTCAGGCATATCAGTCACGAAATCCAATTTCGCGTACATAATTTATCCACTCGTAAATTATGACGACCACGAATAATTTCGCTGAATCATACAGGTCGAGGTCATGGCATATGTATAATTCCTCCGTCACAGGTATCTGGATATATCTTAGAGATATAGATGTAAATGTCAAATCTCTATAGGGACTATCCCGTCGACGTCTTTATTAGAAATCTCAAAAAGAAACATTTAGAACTGACTTCTAAAATACACCACGGGCCCATGGTTTTCATCTGATTGTTCATCTGATTGCTAATCATATATGGACTACCTATGCTCTGTACACAGAACTGACGGATCCTATCTCGACACACATAGGACACCCTGAGGATCTATCCACACCCAACGAACAGGCGGAGGTCTGATCTAAATAGATCGGTAACGTGACTGTCATCTAAGTGTGGAAGATGTCTCATGTGCCCACAGTGATATCTCAAGTCTAAGAATCACAAATGCTACTCAACCCGTGAAGATTTTTATTGACTTTGATGTATCATCTATAAGAATCTTTGGTGAGTCGTTCAGTGTTTATCCGCTATAAACATCTACACGTCTATACTAGTCTCCAAGACTTATGGTTCATTGAGAAACCATTGGAATCATATATTTCAGTATACGACATGTACCGGTCTCAACGGGTTTACTTTATTGACCAAGTAGTGTAAAGCTTGACCAAGAATCGTCTGAGAACGACAACATCATGATACAACTCAATGTCAGTTACGACGCTTTTGCAACGATATCATGACTAATCATCCTAAGGTCTATTACGTCTCTACTATATAAGAAGATATATTATATTATAGAAACTGCTCATTTCATTCATAATAAAATATTTACAAAAGTATTTTCAAGGAAATACAAACGGGAATTGGCGCTCTAAGCACCAACCCCAACAATTGCAATATGAATAAACACTTGAATAGACATCTTGTCGTTGAAATTGGACTTGATGTAACACAATCTCAAATGAGTAGGTACACTTAATCTAGTAGAGTATGAGTTCATTAGATTTTATTTATATATTCTGATGCTAAAATAAAGAAGAATTTATTGATTTTTTTTTTTGGAATCATTGGAAACCTCACCGCCAAACTATCTCTTTCGGACTTAAGCGGAGCAGGTAAAAACCCGCCTGTCTCAGACACTTACAAGAAACGTACTCATTGGATTCGAACCCAGGATCTCAAGGTGAGATCCTGAACCCCACACCACCAAGCCACGCCTCTTGAGAACAATTTGCTAAATTTACTTGTATGACATATTTTTCTTCAAGTTTCGGTGAAAAAAATTACTTTTACTAATTATATTCAAAATGCTTTAAATCATACTGCTTGTAAAATACCTAAAAATACAACAAAATGATAAAATTTTAAATTATACAAAGATTATAAAATAGATATTAAATGTCTTTTTTCTATTTATCCTGATATTTGCAGTGACTATTGACAAACACACGCATATATGGGTGTGACTTGTCATTCAATTGATGCATCATAAATCATGCAAAAAAGTCTTATTACATTTAAAGTTTTTTATGGGCATCATACTGCACAAAATATTTATAAAATGATTAAATTAAATTTTGATGAATATAGTTTATTAGGTAAAATTTTAACAATTGATTTTGATAATGCATATGCAAATACTGTATGAGTTAGAGATTTAAAAGAAATATGTCAACCAAATTTGTGGGGTCGATTTTTTCATATTCGTTGCACATGTCATGTCCTTAATTTATGTGCTCAAGATAGTTTAACTTTTTTAGAACATCACATTAATCCTATTAATATCGAACTTAATTGTATTTGGTTATATTCTAATGTCATGAGAGAATGTGACATTTTTGTAAATTAAATGGTGTTAAATTAGTAAAATTTTCACGAGATGTTTCAACTCATTGGAATTCAACTTATTTTCTTTTAACTCAAGTTTTTCAATACAAAGATGTATTATATAGTTTTTTTCCCCCAACATATTCAACATATAATACTTTTTCCTAGATAATGAGATATTTGTGAAAAAAATTTAGAACTTTTAAAAATTTTTAATGATGCAACAAATATTTTTAGTAGAGTTTATTATCTTACAATGAATTTATTTCTTGTTGAATATTTGAATATTGTTGGTATTTTATATGAGCATGTTGAAAGTTCAACTATTAATGATTTTTTTTTTTTTAATTGAAGCTATTACTGTTATGAAGAAAAAATGATTGACTTATTTTAAAAACATTACATTACTTTATATTATTGTCACAATTTTTGTTCATACATTTAAATTAGAAGGTTTGAATAATGGCTTATAAATTTACTATGCATTTTTAGAAATAGATGATGAAATTAATGTTAGAAAATAATATATAGAATAAAAATTAATTTAATAGATTTATTTAATGATTATGTCAGTAAATTTAACTTGCAATCATCAAGATAATCTAGTAGTGAACCAGTAATATATTCAAGACTTAGCGTAGGTGATCGTTGGTTACTACAATGAAATAAAAATAGAGGGAAACCACGACTAACAACCCGGAATTAGATAATTATTTATCTTCTAATTTTGAGTTTCCTCTTGAAAGTTTAGTGAGTCAAAATTTTCAAGTACTTGACTGGTGGAACCAATATCAAAATATCTATCATGCTTTATCAATTATTACTAAATATGTGTTGTAAGTACTTGTTTCCACGGTTGCGGTTGAACAAACCTTCAGTGTATGGCAATATTTTGGAAGCAAGATAATCTTCATTACATCCAAACACTTTACAAGCAACAACATGAGTTGATGATTGGACCCGAGCTGAGAGGTAATAAGAAGACCGCCATATGACTTTAAAGATATGTTCGATGATGCATCTGTAAGTACAAGCGGAACGAGAGCTGAAGGATCAACAACATGCATAGATAATGATGATGAGTAAATAATTGTAATATGAAACTATATAAAAAATATAATGGAACTACGTGAGCCTTAGTTTCTCTCACCCCAAGAAGATACGTAAACAACTCAAGTTTTTAAAATTTTAAGTTCAAGCTCTTTTATTTTATTTTTAATTTAATGTAATATAAATTCAAATTAATAAATTTGAAATCCCATATTTAATTTTTTAAAGTAAAATTAAAATTAAAATTAAAATTAATTAAAAAAATCAGAATCGAAACCGTCCAATTTTGTTCTGGTTCCACAAACGTGGAACCGAATCGAACCGGTGGATAATTCAAATTGCAAGAAGTAAAAGTCTATGTGTGCAAAATATATATATTACAAAATCATGAGTTGTAATTGAGGAAGACAAGTATATATGAATTCGGCCCGGAAGGAATATTTTCGGATCCGTATTAATAAAAGTATAGATCCAAATTTATTTTTATAAGATCTGTATATAAATTAGGAAAAAAATATTAAAATTTTATTTTATTTATGGTTTTATTATAATTTTATATTTAGATTTAAATGATTTTGAATTGTAAATATTATTTTAGATATTAAATTGCTATTTGTTAGTTATGAATACTATTTTATTTTTATTTTAATAATGAAAATTAAATAATTTGAAAATAAAAAATAAAAATCTAATATTTTTGCAATATTCGCATCGATAATACTTGAATCCGGATCCGATATTATTTTACGGATCCGAATCCATAAAATAATGAGTGAAGGCAATTTATTATATTCAAATTCAAGCAAATAAATACAAAATTAATTTCAAATAAACTCATTTATTTCCAATAATATTATCAATCGTACACCCAAAACTCAAAGATTATATAATGTATCAGATGTTCATCTCTCTGTTAAAAAAGATTATCCATCGTATATACAAAAGATTATCAAAAATCCCATATAACTTTACAATATTAAATTGATCGGTGAAAAAAATCAATGAAATTATATACATATTTTTAATAATGTGACATTCTTTAAATATCTCTTAATTCAATTAGGAAAAGGAAGAAGCTTATAGACATGGATTTGGGGTGAGGCCACAGTGGCAATCACAACTTTGCTTATGTAACCAGATGCCATTTAATCATATCCTAATAAGTGTTGACCCAAATGATTCAGTAAATTCCCTAATCATAATAAAATTTGAAAAAAAAAAAAAAAAATCAAAATGAATGTTTTTTAAGGAAAAAATCAACTGCTTTTATTTCAAAAGGTCTACAAGAGTTTTTCGATACATTAAAAATTATAAATGGACGGTGCAAAAATATATTTGTTACAGGACATGAGTTGTAACTCAATTTATTATATTCAAATTCATGCAAATAAATGTAAACTTAGTTTCAAATAAACCCATTTATTTATACACAATTTCTTTTATTTTATTCATCGGTCCACCTAAAGATTGTAAACTATATCAGACGTCCACTTCTCTGTTAAAAAATATCATTCATCGTATCGTATATACAAAAGATTGTGATATTATCATAAATACCCTATAAATTTACAATATTTAGTGGACCGATGAACAAAATCAACGAAACTGTGTATTTTTTATTTAAATGACAATTTTTGAATAAACAATTGATAATATCTCTTATTTCAATTAGGGAAAGAAAAAATAGGAGTGACAAAACGAATCAACGAATCAAATTTATATCAAATCTTAAATGAATCGAATCAAAATGTGATGGATTCGTATTCGATTCGTTTATTAAACGAATCCTAATATCATGATTCGTATTTGATTCGTTTATTAAACGAATCGAATATGAATATTCGTTTAGTCATGATATTATTCAATAACATAATTTACCATAATTTATTGATATTAAATTTTCATAAATATCTACATATGAAATATATAATTAATATATTTATTAAAAATCTCACAGAATATCGATAAATATTATTTTTCTATGGTAACTAGTCATAATTTCTCGAATCTTAATTAAAAAATAACAATAACTAGTAAAAGAAAATAATAAAACGAATCGGATACGAATTGACCCATTTATTAAACGAATCTATTTTTTCAAACTCATATTCGCTTTAAAGTGAATCGAATCGATCGAATAAACGAATCCTAACACAAATTACCACACCTAAGAAAAAATATATAGACATGGATTTGGGGTGAGGCCACAATGGCAATCACTTCTTTGCTAATGTAACCCGTATGCTATTTAATCACCCAAATGACACACTCTATTCTCTAATCATAATAAAATTTGAACAAAAAAAAACGATATCAAAATTTTTTAAAGAAAAAATCAGATTTTTACGTTTAGGATATGTCCTTAAATACGTCTTTTTTTAGTATAAATCTATCATTAACCTACCCTACATTGAAACAAGCATGCCCTACATATGAATGATTGTACTGTAAGGACTAAGGAACCCTTGTCAATTGCAGAGCCACAGAAAATTCCAAATAATATATAATAATTAGCTTTAAATTGCTGTAAATAACCCTTGTACCCTTGGAATGACGAGCCCTTGTTTATTGCTGTAAAGTGAACAATTTCTAAAATTTTACTTTTTCCTTTTAAATCGTTGAAAATACCGCAGTCAAACTATCCATTACGGGTTTAAGTAGAATAAGTAAAATCTCTGATTGTCCCAGACTCTTACAAGAAATACACTCTTTGAATTCGAATCCAGGACTTGAAAATCAGATCCTGAACCTTACACCACTAAATCACGCTATTGGGGACACAATTTTACTTTATACAGCCAATGTTCATTTATTCTGATAATCAGTGATACACATTCTTAAGATCACCCAGTGATTACAAATTTACAACACTAAAAAGGAATATGAGAATATGATCAGCAATTATACAGATTTATAGGAGTGATGGTTCCGATATGCCTATGGTTGTGTATACCTAATGTATTTCATGCTACTGGTACTTCTAAGAAGATACTGAGATAAATTGTATGATGCATGAATGTACCAAACATCTCAACAACTATCATCAGCTAAAGCTTTTCATGCAACTGGAACCTTGCAACAAATATCAAAGACATCACCTAAAGAGGCATGATCACCGGTTCCTTCATCTTTGCGAGCATACAATAATTGCTTCCCTTTGAAGACAAACATTCCTCCCTAGTAAGAACAAATAGTAATTGGTAAAATGGCAACAAGTGCAAAACAATTAGATGTCGTAGGAAAGGAACAAATTACTATTAATGGTATATTGAAAGAAAGAGTAAAAGTAAACCTGTTGCAGTACACCACTTCTATCATCCGGGGTGGCTTCCATGGTATAGTTTTTGACAGCTTTCTGCAGAGCATCAAATCTCGAAAACACCTTAGCCTATCATAACGAGACGCACATCACTAATTAGTAATTACTCAAATGAATCCCCTCAAAAGTCAAAACACACACATGCTATACAGAAAGCAAAAGAAGATTACACTAGCTGGATTGAAGAATGTACGTCCAACACCATAGTATAAGCCCAAAAGATTATACACCTAAAATTGAAAGAAACAATCCATCAGAGTTTACAATTATCAGAAGAAGGTACCCAATTCATGAGTTTAATTATTAGTTCAGAAAAGAGGCATTATTACCTTGCGATCAGGATCAGCATAAAGGCAATCCATAGGAAAGGGTAACTGAACGTACAATAACAACAGGAAGAAATGAATTAGCAAGAAATGGTTGCCTCTTTATCAAAAATATGCAAGTCACATGACACGATAATGGTAGGCTTCATTTGGTAATGTAGTTTTTGTAGCGTCTAAGACAACTGTTGTAAAATAGTGTTTGGTAATTATGTCATATATAGATACCAACGGCAGTGTATATTTGAAATAATAATTTTGACAAAAATAGTAAAGCTATTACAAGTTTGTTCATCAACCAATTATGGGATAAATTTTTTTTTATAAGAAACTAAATAAACATGGCACATCATTTAGCAAATGCCAGACATCATACATGCCCAACCCACATCCATTATCCATGTCACGCAATGTCTGAAATCCACAATTCGCATACTATACAGTTTTAACATAAACTTTAACGAGTCATTGTTTCCTTCTACCAAAAAACTTATACACTGTTTGGTAGAGAGTATTAATTGAGACTATAAGCTAGCTTATAAGTATTAAACTAAGAGTATCAGCTAGTTTATAAGTTCACCAAACGGTACATTAAACTTCTTCTGCGGAAACATACATACCCGCTCAGCAAGAATTCGAGCTTTGTTAGGAGTACCAACACCAACTGCGAGTAGTTTCACACCAGCTGAATCAAACCTTGCTTTTGATTCTTTCAAAGCTGATGCAAGTTCCCAACTTTAAATGAACAATCAAAATAAGCAATTAGATTATATATATATATGAAATCCAAATTGTCTAAAAAAGATTAGTCAACAGTTTATGGCAAAGACAAATTACCAGCAAGGGCAGCCAAAGTGCCTCAAAAGTGCAACAACAGCTACTCCCTATTAAAAATAAAAACTAATAAAGTTTCTATATCAATGAAAATAATTATTGGTTGATTAGATTCGAATTTTTTTTTTTTTTAAAAAAAAAACGGGATTAAAGATTTAAACCTCGTTCTGGTCCCAGAGATCCCTGAACAGGACTGGATCACCAGCAGCGGTGAAGATGCTGGCGTCACCGAGTAAATCGCCAACATTTGTAGCGAATTCAGGGGCGGAGGCTCTAACAAGAACAGGCGATCTGCTGATGATTGCGTTATTTCTCGATTTCGAGGAGGAAATTGTTGCGGTGATTGTAGGAAGACGGGACTTGGGAGACGAAATTCGGAGAAAGTGTGAGGTCAATTTTGGAATTTTTGAAGTAGTGAAGCAGAGAGGTCGCAGAAATTGCAAGGTGTCTGTAGATAATGCTGCCATGGCCTCTGATTGTTGAGAGAGAGCGGGGAGGGAGGAAGTCGAACAAGTAGAGTGGTAAATTTTGTGTGATGAAGACGACGACGTTTAGTGATTGGGCTTTTTAAGACAAGGGAATGTGTGGCCCGGCCCAACCAAATTGGATTTTGCTTTAGGACCAATTGTTATAGCCCGTTTTTAAGTATGCAAAATTCGACTCTACCAGCTCATTTTTGATGAAACTGGACCACAATACTTGTAAAATAATAAAAAAATATATGTATTTATTATACGTTAAATTATAATAAAAATAAATATTTATCAATTATGTGATAAAATATTTGGGAATTCAAGAGGCTGCTGCTAGGGGTATGCATTAATCGGTTTTAACCGATTGACCGAACCGTTCCGACCCATTTTTTTTTATTACGGTTCAATTAATTTGGTTAAATCGGTTATTGCGGTTAAAATTTTTAACTTTTTCAGTTATTTGATTCGGTTATGGTTATGAGATTTGTATAACTGAACCGACCGATTAACCGAAATTAAACTCTCTCTCTCTATATATATATATATATATTAGCGCGTGCGAATCGTTTAATTTTTTAGAGTTAAAGATAGTCTGCATGCAAACTCTCAATTGGTTGTAGTTATATTGATTTGATAATACCACCCGAAAATAAAATTGATAAAATTGAATGACAAGCTACAGCTTGGTTTTGACTCTTTTTAATTTCTCTCAATAATTTAAAGGTAAAAATACATAAAATTTCAAATATGTAGATTTTTCATCGTGGTGGATTCGTGACCCTTAAAATTTGTAACATGGAAGGTTTAGAAGTAAATCTGAGGCAGTGACAATCATCGAGAGTTTAAAAAATATTTCTATCGTAAGTAATTAAATGTAGATATATTTAATCAAATGTTAATTAGAGTCAGTATTTTTAGATTTTGATATGTGATCGAATTAGTGATCCAAAAAATTTAATGCGACGGTGCTTCGACTGGTTGAAACGTTCCGAAAAAATCGGTAGAACCGACCTACATTATATATAATTTTACTAATTAAAAATTATAAAAAATATTAAATTTTAATTTATTGGATTGGTTAGTAATCGAATTAACCATAACCGACTGATAATATAATGGTTAATTGGTTAATGGTTATGTGTCATAAATTGGTTAAATCGGTCACACTTTTATTTAACCGAAAATTTCGGTTAGCTGCTGCTATAATGATTTTACAGCAGCCCCTCCAGTTTTGCCACGTGGCAGAACATGGATAAATTAACAAAATGTGATTTTTTGTGTGTTAAGTAGCAAAAATAAAAAAAAAAATGTTTTTTTTTTTAATTTTCCCTCTTAAATCGCGGTAGTTGGATCGCGATCCAACGATTGCGATCATGCCACATGACACGGGACTGATTTCTGTAAAATCATTTCAACAGCCCCCAAACCCAGTGTTTGGAATTAGGGATGGCAGGCAGACCCGGACCCGGCCCGGGTCCGCATGGACCCGGAAGATCCGGGTCCGGTTAGACCCGGATCCGCTTTAAAAAATTGCGGATCCGGGTCTTATTTCAGTGGACCCGCATCATTGCGGGTCCGGATGCGGGTCCGGATAAATCCGGACCCGGGTACCCGGGACCCGGAAAAGAAAAAAAAAATATGATTCACTCTTATGTTATGTTACTTATGTACTTGTGTTTGTGTTGAAGTTTTTTTCCTTGTAGTTTGTTTATGCATTATGAATTATGATATGTTATATGTTGATGTAATGTATTATTTGTGTTGAAACTTGAAGTTCAAACTTAACTATTTTTATGTGTTGTAATTTTCAATTCAAACTTGTTGTGAATTGTTTATACATATTATAGTATTTATTGATATGGAATAGTGGAATTGGAGCAAAAACAAAAAAACAAAAACAAAAACAAAAACAAAAACAAAAAAAAAAAAAAAAAAAAAAAAACTGCCAGTTGCGGATCCCGGGTCCGGATCCGGGTATACCCGGGTCCATCCCGGGTCTACCCGGGTCCGGACCCGGAAACGATTAACCGGGTCCATATCCGGACCCGGGTCCATCGAACCACTTGCGGATCCGGACCCGGATCCTTACGGATCCGGATCCGGATCCGGAATTTGCCATCCCTATTTGGAATGACAATAACAAATGATGCCCGTTATTATATTATAGTATAATTAAATTGTGGGTCGTTGGTGGGTGAGTAACAAATAAAATTATACAATAAAAACAACAACTACTTTAAACTATTTTATGGTATACATATTAGCTCCAGTAGCCAAACATGTCATGTTCTATTCCTACTTTAAAATATTTCAAGATCTACGTTATATATGACCGAATCATATTAATATTGATATCAAATAGTAAATTCTCATCAATGAAATTATAAGTGGGGAATTTGGCTTATAATAATGTCAAATTTAAGCTATTTATTCCACTACATTATCCACGTAAACAAGAACAGATATGCTCAAAATCTTCTTCTGCTTTCTCTAATAAAATAAAGTGTTACCGTAAGCTTTACTCGTCATGTTTTTGAATTGATAGTGTCATGGCCTATGGGCATTATTATGTGCTTGTCTTGAAGCTTTAAATGTGATTAAATGGTCACTTTGACTTGGAAGTTCAAAGACTCCCATGGAGGAGGCAAGAATGGGCCATGATGATGGTAGTTACAAAATATTATGGCTGCACAAATTTTAAAAAGCATTTGTTTGATTGTACATCTAACCACTGTACTGTGAATGTTGGCCAAGAACAAGGCAACCACTCCCCCAACTATGTCATAATTTCTTATTTGAATATTCGACATCGGTACTCGAAATACATGATGTCGTATGTATTTTTATATGAGATTAGTTGATTTTAATGACAATCCACTTATCTTAACATGTAAGTATGGTTTATCATGCATAATAATTAATGTGATTAATGTATCATCAAATGTATATCATGTATTTAAAAAACAGTCAAGTTATGGACAAGTATCGGTCAGAGATGACACCTACTCACGTAAGGCCCCATATAAGCTAAAAAACTTCTACATATCGGGATCGGTTGGAAGAATCCACGAATTTACAAATACAATTAGAGCATAAACATATTGTAGAATACATTAGAATTAGTTATTTAACTGCAAACATAAAAGAAAGGTATATCCTAATCAAAAGACACGTCTGTGCAGGCCCAGGTTGCGCATAGCTTCTAAAGCAGAGCCTATGATCCAATTAGACTTATTACAGGCTAGACCCGATAAATTGAAGGTGCCTAATATTCTTTCTCTACTAGTTTAGTTTGATTTTTTTAGTTAAAAATTATTTTAATTCTGTTCGGTTCGGTTTTTAATTAAAATATCAATATTATTTTTGAAAATAGAAAATTACCACTTCGGTTCAGTTTATTTTGATTCGGTTCGATTTTTTAGATCAGTTTTTTTATCCACCCATACACATTAAGTATAAATATTTTGTGATGAAAAATAAAAAAAATATCGAAATATTTTATGAATGATTTTAATTCTCTTTTAATATCTTTTTAGATACATATGACATTTAGTTTATTAACTAAAGAGCCTAAAAATTTAGTAATTTGCTAAACAAAATAATAAAAATAAAAATAAAAATAATAAAAATAATAATAATAAAGCAAGCATGTTGTAAGGTAGGTTTCGGAATTTTTAAAAATATCTTTTAAATAATACCATCACGTGGTCAAGTGCTGGCTCCCAACGAGAAGAGGCCAAATGACGTTGATTAAAGTGATTCTTACAGGACAAAATAATGTCTTCCTCAAATTACTTAACTACCCCCGTAAATCATATTAATATTTATCTTGCCACTATATCTCCCATCCAATGAGATCCGCTTGTTCCACGATTTTGTTTTTATTTGATTAAATCAATCAATCCAATCAAATTATTAACTCAACAATGTTTTGGTTAAT
This sequence comes from Zanthoxylum bungeanum, assembly GCA_019454045.1. Taxonomy (NCBI): domain Eukaryota; kingdom Viridiplantae; phylum Streptophyta; class Magnoliopsida; order Sapindales; family Rutaceae; genus Zanthoxylum; species Zanthoxylum bungeanum. The sequence continues at coordinate 4,372 of SKCR01028737.1, read as the reverse complement.
CTGAAGTGCAATTTGATTAAATTAATCAATCCAATGAAATTATTTAACAATTACGATCCAAAAACTTGATCGCAATTTTATTATCATTCGCAAGTGCATATATTACTCAAGTAATATAATGACTAATAGTCGGATATCGTACTCACATGAACTTATTATTTCTTATATTAATATTAAAACTAACATACTTAACTGGAACTAACAATTGATTAGAGACGAAGTTGATTAAACTAATTTAATAACTGAAAATCAAATAAGCAAACAAACAATAAACTTTGGGTGAAAACCTTATATGATAGAAGAACCTAAGGTTGTAACTTCACATAAGCAAGCAAACAATGGGTTCAAGCACTTCTCATTCAATTAGGTTGTCGTTATGAATTATTAACATATAACACTAAAATATCTACAACTACAAGCCTCTTTCGATTGTTAGTTAAATATATTCATATTAAACCAATTAACTAATATTTATATTAATTAATTTAAATCAAAATCATTAAGGTCATGTTCTAATACTGGTTAAACAATGTCGTGCATGTATATATCAATCATAAGGGAAAATTTATTCAAGAGAATTAGATCATGCGCTATTATTCTCACGGCTAACCCAAAGTTCCTCCGTCAAGTTCATAAGGATATACCACGACTATTCTATTGTTGGCCAGATAATAAAAATATGCATTTAATACAGAGAATAACAAACAATTCAATAACACACCTAAAAGAATAAAAATATACAACTTAATTTAATATGGTACTTCAGATCCATTACAATCATAAATCAATGAATTAACTACTCATGATAATCAATAAACATAAATTAGTCATTATTGATACAAAACAAGGACTCATAAAAATAAACTACCGAGAAAAAGGGAAGAAATAACTATTGTTTGCAGTCTTCGCCTTCAAACTCCATTATCAGTTAAAACATTCATCATTGCATTGCTCTAGGCGTTCTTCAATGCTCCAAGATTCCAAAATTATGTTATGAGACTTCTTTTAGGTTTTGAGAAGAACTTGTACTTTTATAAGAGGTCTGATGGGTCTTCCCTGATCAAAAATCGGATTCATGATGAATTAGGGACGAACCCTATGTGTTGCGATTTGCGCACGCTCGTCACATATCGCGCTCCATTCATTATTGGCGCGTCGCGACATGCAAAGGGCAGCGTTGCATTGTGCCACTACTTATATACCATGCCTCAAATTTGTTCATCAGCGCGTCTCGACTAGCTTCCAACATTGGGACACGTGTTTTGACTCCGAAATGTGGCCCGATTTGCTCCGTATTTTATTATTTTTATCTCTAGTTGAATTCGTTGAGTCTTGATATTATTTTAACCTATAAAATATACCTAAAACACATCAAAGTACGCATAAACCCCGAAATACACATAAAATATTAAGATATAGAGGCTGTAAATATATGTATATTAGTCGTTCATCACACCCTTAAACTTAACATTTTGCTAGTCCTCGAATAAAATAAATAAAATAAAATAAACAAACTAAAAAAATAAATTAACTTAAGTCACTTCATAGGGATCGCGATTGCATTTAGCATATGCAATAAGCCTTTAAACCCTAGGTGGCCCTAATGGACGAATTATAAGGGTGGTAATTTGGGTCAAGGTTCGTTATTGGTTCAATTCGATTCGCTTTAAAGTGAATATGAGTTTGGATAATTGATTTCATTTAATAAATGAGTCAATTCGATTTGATTTGTTTAATAAACAAATCGAATCCAAATTTGAGCTCATCAATTCAATTAGAATTCATTTATTAAACGAAATATAAACAAAACGAATTCGAATCCAATTCGTTTAGTATCCGTTTAATTATATTACAAATTTACCCTTAATTTTGTTGATTATATTTATTAAACGCGAATGATATTTTAATAATTTCATATATTTAACTGAAGTATATAAAGTAAAAACTAAAAGCTAAACCGATAATCTAAACATAAATCTCACTTTCACGTCGGCGTCTCTCTCAATCAAACCTCAACAGCTCAACTCACTTTCCAAACCTCATATATTATTTAATAAACCTCAAATCTCACATTCATTACCTTCCTGTTGCTCCGTCGGCCATAAACACGGAACAAGTCAGCAAGGCCTAGGTGGAGGATCTTCTAACGCGCAAGTATTATTCTAGACTTGAAACTAAAGATATTTTATTCTTTAAAAAGATCTTGCCATGGCATGGGAGACTTTAAAAAAAAACATGAATGATGGTTTAATTGATTAGTTTTCGATGTTAATGGTTTTTCAAAAATTTCTCAAACTCATTTTCAGGTTATGCAGCAAACAGGCAACTCATTTTTGTTTCTTTTGTTTTGTTGATTTTTGTAATGCAAATTATGGGTCTTAAAATTGATCTCTTGAGTTGTGAATTTGTTTAGTATAATCTCACTTTCACCACCTGGCCGCTTCTCTCAATTTCTCTCAATCAAGACATCAAGAACCATCGTCACAGACATTATAACTCTACGCGGTTCTGCGGCAATTGTCAGCAAATTTTTTGGTGTGTTTTCCCCTTATTTTGAAGATTTAAACCATTTTCTTCAATTCTTTTATAACATTTTGTTGGGGTTTATAGGAGTTTTTTTTTTCTATTGTTTTTATTTTTCTTCAAACTCATTTTCAAGTTATGCAGGTAACTGAAGAAAATTTTGTGAAGGTGAAGAAATATGGGCTTCTGATATTGCTTACTAATGATGAGGGTGTTAAGTCCTTCAGTGCCAATCTCACTGCCCAACTTTCTGCCTTTTTACCTTTTGGCTGTGTTTGGTTACGAAGAAAATATGTGATAAGTTAAAAGTTAAATCAGACTTTAATTTTTTTCAAACCAGAGTAATGAATATGAAAATCCTCATTTGTGTTTATTATGTAATTGATTTATAATTTGAAATTTGGAGCTTGTTCTAAGGATTTTAAAACTATAACAATAAATATGCTAATGAATAGGATGCTTAGATTTTGTATTTTATTTTGATTAAACGAATCGAATACGAATATTCAATTATTAAACGAATACAAAATTCGATTCGTTTAATTTTATATAAACGAATCAGATGTGAATATTCGTTTTGTAAACGAATACTAAATTCGATTCGATTCGATTGTTTTTATGTAAACGAATAGATGAATCGAATACGAATATTCGTTTATTAACGAATTGAATCTGAATCCTAATATCATTATTTGTTTAATAAATGAATTGAATTCGAATTTAGTGAATTACAATTCAATTCGTTTAGTATTCGTCACGAATTCGATTCGTTGATTCGTTTTACCACCCTTAACAAATTATAGTCTCGTGAGGTTTACAGTGATGAAACCCACAAACGTGATTCATCACTCACATGCAATAACAAAAAAAAACACATAAAATATTCTTGATAGTTACACATAATATTTTTCTCAAAGAATGCCTACCAATGAAATCAAAGAACTTTTAAAGTACTCAACACGAATCAAAGTAAAGTTCTTAAATAAATTATCTAAGTTGAACTCACGGTGTATGTGTGAAAAGGTTCGATCACAACTCGAATCCTAAGTAAGTCAACTCAGTGATTTCGTCTCAAAAATTGGGATCTAATGGGTCAAATCAACCGAGATATTTCAAAAGTGCTTTGTATTTGCCTATTAAGCTCGATATGATATGACTTTTTTTTAATCTTTTAACTCAACTACCTTTTAAGGTAATATTTCCCCTCATAGTGGTCCTAACTAGAGATGGAAATTTCACCAGACAACCCGCCAACCCGTACAAATCCGCCTGATATGGATATGATTTGGTAAATATTTAAGCAGGTTTGGTAAATTAAATCATAACCCGCTGTGGTTTTAGTAAATCACCAAAATCCGCAGATATTTGCAGCGGGTATCCACTTACCAATAAAATTAAAATATGTATTCTATAATTTTAAGTCAAAATAAAAATAATAAAATCTGACAAAACCTAAAATATAAATGTTCTCATTCTTTCCAGAACTATATTGAGATTTATATACTAGAGCTTCATGTATTGTAAACAGATTTGATTATTGTAATAATAATAAATGCATTATTCATTTTATCAAAGTTGTTTGAATTATATCGCATATTGTTCAATTGTCTTGTTTACCTTGATTACATTTGTGTACGGGCCAAATTTGGGCCAAGGGTATTTTTAACTTTTTGCTTCGGGCCCAATACTAAGTACACCCCAAATTCCCCTAATAGTACCCAGGATAATACTCAGGCCCTAGTTTCCATCTCAAGCCTACACACAAGGGGAAGGCCCAATATCCTTCAATCTAAATGACCCAAGACTCTCAAAGGAAGCCAAATTTTATAAGTCTATAATGGCCCAAAGT
>SKCR01028736.1:0-72022 GCA_019454045.1 Zanthoxylum bungeanum | reverse complement strand
CTCACAAACGCGCACAAGTGTAATACTAGTCTTTTACGCATTTATCGATTTCCAATCTCGACAATGCTCTGACTAGGGATATTTAATGATTAATCCTTCATGGACTGATACTGTCTCATATAATTCTCATCCAGGAACAAATCATAGGGACCCCCTATCATTTATATATCTTGGTGATCTAATCACAAATGATAATAGAGCAATCTCCTTTGTCACATAGTTAATTTTTACAACAACACCATGATCTGTACAAATAGTGACGCTATGGGTCATAATTGTCCAACACGTATTTACTGCCAACATATCCAGGAATCTCTTGGGTCGCTTCCCAAAGATTCACCAATGACATTTGACTCATATAGAATTAATCTGTGATTAATTATGAGAGAGAAAGTTAATCTGAGATTAATTACGGCAAGAATTAATCCGGGATTAAATTCATATAGAAGAGAGAACACGATTAATTTAGAATTAATCGATAAAAATAAATATATCGGATATATTAATTGAAATTGGATTTCAATACGAAATTAAAATTGGATTTTAATTCGGGCGAACAAATTAATTTGGAATTAATTCGAAAGCGACTATCGTAATAATTTTGCTATACATAATTATTTAATTAAATTGGATTTAATTATGTCACGACGGTAAATTCGTTTAATTCGGAATTAAACGAACTCAGGCCCAAGTCAAGTTGTGTGTTGTGTAAGCCAACTTAAATTTGGAATTTAAAAGAGGTGGGACCCTTGACTTACATCACTTGTCAAAAATTAAGTAGTTGGAAAAATTAATGGAAGCCTTTAAATACACAACAACCAAAACGTGACTCACTATTCACTCATCTCTCTCTCCCTCTCACTTGGCCGAAACTCTCTCCATTGGAGAAGAAAATTTTGCTTTAAATTTTCTTGAAAGCTAGCACTTGGAGAGTCAAACAAGGTGATAGGGAAACTCACCCAAGGCTTTAATAACAAATCAAAGGCTTGGAGCTTCATCCTACAAAAGAAAGTTTTTGAAATTTCTCAACAAATCAATGTAAGTATTTCCGCAACTTACTTGATTATTTTCACACACAAATCATGTTTACGATCTTGGAAGCATGTCTTACAGACTAACACCCCTAGGGTCGGATCGGTACCCCGCGCAATAGAAATGGGTTTAACCCATGGTAATTGAGCATGAATGTATTTTTAAATATTTTAATGGAATACTATATTCCTTTACGAGTGTGTAGGAAAAAATCGGGGATGAATCGAATTCCGAAAAAACAAAAATGGGAGAAAAAATAGGATTTTGCGAGTAGTGCGCGCGTAGCGCACTCTTACGCAAGCATGCACAGCTGCTTGCACTGCAACGCATCATGCGCAGTTGTGCTGTGCATTTTGATCATTTATTTTTATAAAAAAAATCCTTAAACACATTTAAAAACACCACCCAAAATAATTTTAATTTTAAAACCAACCTCAACGCATATTATACAACAAACATATATATTATATATATATATATGTATTTCTTTGAATCAAAACACAAACCAAAATAGAATCCCACAATGAAATGATTCATGAACAATTCCAGGTCACCCAAAGGTGGTCAAGTGATTCTAGAATGGTAGGCATAACTCCAATCTATTATCTAGAGTTCCAAACTCTAATTTTATATTTATATCCAATATAAGCATTTTGACCCAATCACAAGCATATTGTGTTTATGCTTCGAAAGCATCCATACATAATTTATTAGCCTAATTTCAACTTCAATCTATGTTATTATGTATCCAATACATAATATATCACTATACTAATGCAAAGCATAACTTTAGAAAATATCAAATTTACATAGTAAGCTTGATTCCAAGATCCAATCTCTTTCTCCTTGTTGAATGTTGTAGAGAACTTCCAAAGCTAGCAAGCTTGATTCCAAGATCCAATCTTAATTTCTCATTCTTGAAATATTGTAGAGAACTTCCAAAACTTCTCTAAACACTTCTTTTACTTAGGCTGATATTTTTAATTCTTGCTTCTTTTAGCTTTCTTAAGCTTAACTTTCTTAAGCTCAAGCTTAATTAAAAACTTGCTCAAGATTGCCTTTTATAGCAAAACTTATGTAATTTTTAACTAATAAATGTCTTAATCAATTTTTAGGCGGGCTTAATCTAATTTGTCAAAATATGTATAATTAGGTGTGACTAATCACCTTTGTCTACCACTTTGATTTAATCCAATTAAATAAACACAAAGTTTAACCAATGGATTAGTTGATTGTCTATCACTTTGATTTAATCCAATTAAATCAAACCAAATACACATATGATTACATATTTTTAATTACCAAAATATCCTCCAATGGTAGAGATATTTATGAAATTACAACAAAGCCCTTGTGTGATTTTGAATTAATCCAATTGGGTCAAAGTAAATAATTAATATTATCTAACACTTAATTATTTTAATTGATAATTATAATATCAAATATTATTTATTAGAAAATATTATCGTCTACCCAAGTGCTCAACGAGTGCACTTTATATTGTGGGACTCTCTAAGCCCAGACACGTTCGTCATATAAGCCTAGCTTATATGTACGAAATTCGGCCACCACTGAATTCGCGAAGAAAACAAACGACCTTTCTGAACTATACAAGTCGAGGTCATCATATATGTTTAACAATCCCTTCATCGTAGGCTATCCGAGTTGTGCTTAGGAAATAAAGATTGCACCTTCAAGTTTCCGAGGAGCACATCTCATGTCAACATGTTCACGATTCTTTACAACTAATTAGAACACCATTTCTGATATATGTGATCCACCCTAAGTGATCAGCTTTGGCCAAAGTTGTAAGAATCATGACTTACTCACATGGATACCTTAACCTCTTATGGTACACATACGAACCAAAGTATCCTATCTTGATACGCACTTGAATAACGAAAGCATCGGTCCACACCCAACGAACATCTAGCGTTTAGACCATGAAAGGTCTCTGACATATATGGCTCAAAATATGGAGGATAACACACAAAATCAATATTATCTTATAGTCAAAGGATCACATATGCTACTCGACTCGAGGAGATTTCTATTGATGGTGGTGTGTACTTCCAACTATTAGGAATCACCTATGAGTCATTCAGTATTCGCTCCAACGAATACTCACATGTCTATACGAGCTTCCTTTGCTCATGTTACATCGGGTTAAACCATTGGAACTCCAATTCAAATATTCGACATGTGCTAGTCTTCTAAGTTATAGGAATTCGACCGTATTCCAAAATCAACGACTAAGAGTATTTACTTTAATAATAGTTTATAATAGTAATAATATCACAATGTCGGACCAACCGGTGTCCAGTATTACTACATGACTATTCTAAGGTCGATGTCATTCTCAGCATATTTATATATCAATCTAATATGCATTATGACATAGTAATTACCATTAACAAGGTTGAAATGAAAAAAGTAGTTATTTTATTAATAAATAATAAAATACATTATTCAGATTGGCGCTTCAAGCACCAACTCCAACAAACTCCTATTTGTATAGTGCCAATCCGGATGGTACCGAAGTCTCATCTTCTCGACATGTTTATCGAATAACTTAGGAGGTAAGACCTTAGTAAGCGCGTCTGTTATGTTGTCTTGTCCTTACACCTTTAAGATCACCATGTCTTTTCGTTCAATAATTTCTCTAATCACGCGATATTTTCTTTCCATGTGCTTAGACTTGGAATGCGCTCTCGGTTCTTTAGCATGCGCAATGGCTCCACTACTATATGACAGTATAACAGGATCATATCCTCAATATTAGGCACAATGCTAAGTTCTGTGATAAAATTTCTAATCCAAACAGCTTCTTTAGCAGCTTCCAAAGCCTCTACAAATTTCACTTCAGTGGTGGAATCAGCTATTGAGCCTTGCTTTGAACATCACCAACTAACTGCACCACCATTATGGGTAAATATGTATCCGAATATAGACTTTTTATCATCCGATCTTACTGGAAATCAGAGTCTGTATAACCCTTAACTTGTAGTTTATATTCTCCATATATGAGAAACTTATCCTTAGTAACCTTAAGATATTTCAGGATATGTTTCACGACTATCCAATGATCATTACTTGGATCAGATTGATATCGACTAGTCACACTGACGCCGAAACTGATGTCAGGTCTTGTACATAGCATATTATACATAATACTTCCAATACAAAAAGCATTTGGCAAGTTAGACATACTAACTTTTCTCTTCTTCAGTCTGAGGTGTCATTTTCTTCGAAAGATGTATGTCGTATCGAAAAGGTTTATTTACTGCCTTTCAGTTGGTAAAACTGTACCTTTCTAATATTTTATCTATGTATTGGATTGTGACAACCCTATAAGCTTCCTATAAGATATTTCGGGATATGTTTCACGACTGTCCAATGATCATTACTTGGATCAGATTGATATCGACTAGTCATACTGACGCCGAAACTGATGTCAGGTCTTATACATAACATATTATACATAATGCTTCCAATACAAAAAGCATTTGGCAAGTTAGACATTCTAACTTTCTATTCCTCAGTCTGAGGCGCCATTTTATTCGAAAGATGTATGTCGTATCGAAAAGGTTTATTTACTGCCTTTCAGTTGGTAAAACTGTACCTTTCTAATATTTTATCTATGTACTGGATTGTGACAACCCTATAAGCTTCCTAAATCTATCCTGGTAGAGCCTTATACCTAGTATATAAGAAACTTCACCCATGTCTTTCATAGAGAAGTTCTTGCAAAGATAGGCTTTCATATTTTACATCAATCCTATATCATTCCCATTGATAAAGATATCGTCTACATACAATACAAGGAATACTATCATGCTCCTACTAACTTTCTTATAAACATACAGTTCTTCCTCGTTCTTGATGAATCCAGATAATATGATTATCTCATCAAAACGACGATTCCAGCTTCGGGATGCTTGTTTAAGCCATAAATAGACTTCTTGAGCTTACAAACCAAGTTTGAAGTCTCACTGGATGCGATTTTCACATAGATATCTTCCTCGAGGAATCCATTCAGGAACGTGATTTTCACATCCATCTGCCATATCTCATAATCATGATATGCAGTAATGGCTAAAAGAATCATAATGGATTTTAGCATAGATACTAGTGGAAAGTTTCCTTATAGTCAATCCGAGAACGTTGAGTATAAAATTTCGCTACCAATCGGGCCTTAAAGGTTCCATCTTTCCATCGGGCCTTCGTTTCCTTTTATAAACCCATTTATAACCCATATGTTTAACTCATTCATGAAGTTCAACCAAATCCCAGACTTGATTGTCATGCACAGAATCCATCTCGGACTTCATGGATTCCTTTTTTTCCTGAATCGATATCCAATATCGCCTCTTTATATGTAGTCGAATCTATTTTCTCTAAGAGGAGAACATCAAGGCTCACATCAGATGTTAAAAGTAATCTCTCATGAGGCCTTGATATTCTATTCGACTTATGTAGAACCTTTGTTGTAGATTCTTCACCTAGTTAGATCTCTGATTCCATCTTAGGTTCCTTAATGTTAGGATCAAATTCATCGAGTTCAATCTTTTTACAATTCCCACTTTCTCTCAAAAATTTATTTTTAAAGAAAAATGGCAAAATGAGCAACAAATACATTTCGTTGATATCCCAAAGATTTTTTAAAATATCCAACGAACCTGTATTTATACCTCCTAGATGCTAGTTTATCCCACTGCGTAACTCTAACGTATGCAGAACAATCCCAAATCTTTAAATATCTAAGACATGGATTTCTACCATATCATATCTGATATGGGGTCATAGAAATAACTTTCGAAGGAACTTTGTGAAGTATATAGGCATCAGTAAGTAAAGCATAATCCCAAGATAATATGGAAGATCTGTATAGCTCATCATGGATTGCACCATATCCAATAAAGTATGATTTCTCCATTTAGACACACCATTGTGTTGAGGAGTTCCCGATGGGCGAAAACCCCATTCTCCCTTAAATAACTTCTAAATTCATAGCTCATAAATTCACCACCTCGATCTGATCGAAGGTACTTGATGAATTTACCGATTATTTTTCTACTTCGTTTTAGAATATTTTGAACTTTTCAAATGTTTCTGATTTATGTCTCATCAAATAGACATATCCATATCTTGACTTATCATTAGTAAAAGTCACGGAGTATGTTGAACCATCATGAGCGACATAATTTAATGGACCACACACATCACTGTGTATTAGCTCCAATAAATCTTCAGTACGGTGTCCAACACCAAGAAATGAGGCCTCTATCATTTTCTCTTATATACATGACTTGTAAATCAGATAAGGATCTAAGGTGAGATCATCAATCAAACCATCCTTAACCAATTTTGGTAGACGTCTAACACCTATGAGGCCCAATTTTATATGTCATAATTCAGTATTATTTAATTCAGATCTTTTACTTGTAATTTCCTCTACATTAAAGACATCTTGATATGTTTCCAAAATATAATGACCATTAGATAAAACACATTCACATATCAAATAGTTATCTTTATCATATAAACATAAAATATTATCTTTAATATTTATTTTATATACCTCTTTATCCAATATCGGTAATGATATTATTTGTCTGATAAGATATGGTACATAATAACAGTCATATAAAATTAATGTACATATATTAATGAGATATATAACAACTGTTCCTATGGCATTGACATTCAATGTCTCGTCATTGCCAACTATAAGTTGGATCTCTCATTTGTTTAGCCTTCTTTTAACATTATGGCTTGCATAAAGTTGCAAATATGAAAAGGACTACCGGTGTCTAACAGCCAACCACTATTTGCATCTAAGGCTAATGAGATGTCAATAATAGGAAAAATACAAAGTGTACCTGGGGTTCCTGCTTTTCCTTTCAGCTCTGGACAATCACATTTCCAGTGTCCAGACTATTGGCAATGTAGACATGCATCACGAGCTACACGCGGTCTTACAGTTTGTTTCTTGGAGTCTTTCTTCTTATTTCCCATTTTAATCTTATTAGACTTCCTAGAAGTCTTTGAAGAGCTTTCTCCACCATGGAGTTACAAAGTGAGATTCTATTTCTTCAAATCATGCTCCGTCATGCGTAATGTGTTATGAAGTTCTTCATATGTGGCTTGCATCGAATGCATAAGAAAGCCAACATATCTCAATCATTTTGACTCCAAGATAAAACATATGTTCTTCTCCTACTATAAGTAGTTTGAGGCTCTTTTCAAATTATTGGAATCTAAAAAAAATGCTACAAGACAACAATTAAACACTAGCAGAAAATTTTCATTTCAATATAAAAACACTAATACGATTATGAATTTTAAATCTATTAGTGCCCTCCCACTAATTTACATAATTCTGTAATCTTCCTTAATGGAAAAATAGAAATTTGGTAATCAAATTTCATAGCGGGTAGTGGATCCCATGATATTTACTCAAGCCTCATAATAATGACGGTCTTGGCCTTTATAAACTCATTAGGTAGACCTCAAAAGTCAATCACATCCATGTGACTCCTAAGTTTGGTCCTGAACCATTTCTTATCCTCACAATAATGATGGTATTGGATTAATATGTGCTCCAGGTGTATACTTATCAATGTGCACTAATGAGTTTCGTAAGTACACCCTCATAATAATGACGGTATTGGGTGACTACGTAAACTCATCATGCTAAATCTAATATTTCACCGGAGTGATCTAATTTCTGACCACTTATACCTTCATAATAATGATGGTATTGGGCATAAGTAATAAGAACTCATTCATCTCCGTATTGACAAGACATACCATCCAATAATACTCCAACATTATTAATATTATTACTTAAGATAAAGTAATCACCTAATCACAAGAGATTTATGACAATCAAGTCATTGACATGCTTGGGTCAAAATAAAAATTTAAATTTAAAATATGCAATGCATATCCAATATGACTTATGCATAATTAAATTAAAATTATAGAGGCATAGATTCAAATACATGTCAAACATGTAACATGTGTTGTGCGGTTAAGACCTGCTCTGATACCATTCTGTTGGGGTGATTGTGGGACCCCTAGGATCAGATCGGTGTCCCGCGCAGCTGAAATGGGTCTGACCCATAGTAATTGAGCATGGGTGTATTTTTAAATATTTTAATGGAATACTATATTCCATTACGAGTGTATAGGAAAAAATCAAGGACGAATTGGAGTCCGGAAAAACCAAAACGGGAGAAAAAATAAGATCTTGCGAATGATGCACGCGTAGCACATTCTTGCGCAAACAGGCAACTTGTTTGCGCAAGTAGGCATCTTACGCATACTGCGTAAGCATGGGCAACTATGCTGTGTATTTTGATCATTCATTTTTTTTTAAAAACTCCTTAAACACATTTAAAAACACCAACCAAAATAATTTTAATTTTAAAACCAACCTCAACACATGTTATACAATAAACATATATATATATATATATTCTAAATATGTATATATGTATTTCTTTGAATCAAAACACAAACCAAAATAGAATCCTACAACGAAATGACTCATGAACAATTCTAGGTAACCCAAAGGTGGTCAACTGATTCTAGAATGGTAGTCATAGCTCCAAGCTATTATATAGAGTTCCAAACTCTAATTTTATGTTTATGTCCAACATAAATATTTTGACCCAATCACAAGCATATTGTGTTTATGCTTCCAAAGCATCCACACACAATTTATTAGCCTAATTTCAACATCAAGCTATGTAATTATGTATCCAATACATAATACATCACTATATATTTCACTAATGATAACTCACTAATGAAAAACATAGATTTAGAGAAGATCAAACTTACCTAGTAAGCCTAATTCCAAGATCCAATCTTTTTCTCCTTGATTCCAATATCCAATCTTTATTTCTCCTCGTTGAAATATTATAGAGAACTTCCAAAGCTTCTCTAAATACTTCTTTTACTTACGCTAATATTTTTAATTCATGCTTGTTTTAGCTTTCACTAGCTTAACTTTCTTAAGCTCACGCTTAATTAAAACTTCCTCAATGTTGCCTTTTATAGCAAAACTTATGTAATTTTTAATTAATAAAAGTCTTAATCAACTTTTAGGTGGGCTTAATCTAATTTGTCCAAATATGTATAATTAAGTGTGACTAATCACATTTGTCTACCACTTTTATTTAATCCAATTAAATCAAGACAAATTTTAACCAATGGATTAGTTGATTGTCTAACACTTTGATTTAATTCAATTAAATCAAGCCAAATACACCCATTATTACATGCTGAGATATATACCTTAGAGCTTCATGTAATGCGAACAAAATTATATGTTATAAAATAAGAGATGCATTCTTCATTTATCAAAGTATTTGTTTTATATTGCTTATTATAAATTGTCTTGTTTTACCTTTGATTACTCATGTGCCTTCAAACTTAGTGTATGAGTGTCATACACAAGAGGATTTAAGTCTGAAATTCATAATCTAAAATAGTCCATAGAGAGCAAACAAAATGGGTACTTTGTTTGTGGTTTATCTATAGTTACGGTACACTCTATAGTTGTACGACGATCTTGATTCAGGATCGCCCATGTGGTGACATTAGAATAGAGGCACCTTTAATGATGTGATCATATATGAATGGACCCAGATAGAAATGAGTTTCTTATGATATCCGTTAAATAAAAAAATATATTTCAATATACTAGATGGTCATATATGGATTGATCTGAATCTTGAGGGTACTACGAACTCCTGCATGGCAAACTATGTCCTTTGATTTACAAAGGTGAGGTTGGTGTAGCAATCCTGACCAATAGCTACGTACTTTGGTTTTGTTGTGTAGCTGGGGATGTTTTACATAGATATGGAGTTCACTCCTTCTTGCGAGAAGTAGATAAGTATCTTCCTTTAGGGTTGATTCGATACTTGAATGATTAGAGCCCTCAAGTCTTTCTATTATGAATAGAAAGATTAACATTCATAATGGTTATGAATAAATCGTTCATTACATAATCAATGGTACTTAATGTAAAAATAATTAGAGGGGTATAACAGATATTATAACCCATCTCTAATTATGAGATACTCGTGAAGGGCCAATCTGTATGTAATGATTATATCGAAAGACACCGACATAGTTCGGCTTATATTATTAATCTGCAGCAACGAGAGTGCAACTTTGGGTTTTTGGTAGATAACTTGAAGTTAATAATTCAGAATATTTAATTAAGAGTTTAATTCATATTCCAGGATTATTAGAGCTCGGAATCGTAGGTCCATGTGGTCCCTGTGCTAGCTCGATATACTGTAACAGATTAAATATAATTGGATAGTCTAATTACACACACACACACACACATATATATATATCTATTATTAATATGATTAATAATAATCTTTGTCACACTTGAAACTATATATTAATTTTAATATATGATTTTTATAATAAATGATTATATGATAATTATTTATTATAAATTATTTTATTATATGGGTTTTAGAAACCCTTTGGTTGGAATGGAAGTTTCACCTTTTAAAAGGTAATAACATATTTCTTTTTGTAACATCCTTTTGTCATGATAATGACATTAAATAAAAGATTTGATGTTACAAAATTTTTATTCAATGACTAGGGCTTGCCGAAATCTTCATGAAGGGAAGAGGAAGAGGAATGGTTTTTCTTTAATTTTGGAAATCAAAACCTTAAGTATAAAAAGAAAATTAGATTTTCTTTTTGCAAAGCTAAGTCATTTCAAACCCTAGCCACCATTATTATCCTTTTCTCTCAAGAGTTGAAAGAAAAGAACAATAACAAAAGAAAGACTAAAGTTCTTGTGTGATAATTTGATCTCTAAAGAGTTTAGAGATTAGTTTGTGAGCCTAACTCACACTAGTTTCTGCTGGTTGCAAGAAATAACATGGAAAACCATTCGATGTCGAACCAAAATTCTCATCACCTTCTTTTCATCTACCACACGATAGTGAGCAGTTTTGTGTGCTCACTGCCACATATATCTTGGTGTAACGGGGCTCGATTGTTTTGTTTCTTGTTTAGAAAAATTGAGAAACATTAGGGGGTGATTTAAGATTGTTGTGGGGGCAATTTTTGATTAAAAATCAGACCTGAAATATTGCTGGAATATACGCAAATCAGAGGCTGTTTTAGAAGTGTGTTGGGCATATATTCGGGTCCAAAATAGTTCAGATTTAAGCCGCTGTTCAGGATACTTTTCGGGTACTGTTCCGGGACTGAAATTTTGCTAAAAATAAAAGAAAAATATTAGTAAAGGTGCTAGTCATATTTTTCCAAACAAAGGAAGTGTAGAAAAAATTTTCAAGGCTTATCCCGGGTGCCTAAGGCGTTTCCGCCGTGCTAGGAAAACGGTTCCTACAATTAGTATCAGAGAGAGGTTGAAAAGTATTCTTAACCCTTCTTTTTTTTTCATTTAAAGTTATTGTTTTTATTTATTTATATGAGATTTAAATTATTATATGCATGTTGAGATGAGTAGACACATATTAATATTCATCTGATGAATGTTTATTGTTGATTCATGTGATGAATGTGTTTTACATTGATCGTAAATTTTTCTAGCTTTTATTTTTGTATTGTTTTTCGTTTTGGGAATGTAAGGCCATACGGCCAATTTTACAAGTGTAGTATATTTTATTTTCCTTTGTAAAAATTTTATTCTTTGTAATTTGGAGTACTAATGTAGCAAATGGATCAACACCAAAGCATGGATAAAGATTTGAAGACCAATGGATGCCTTAGAATTTTTATACTAATTAGTTTAGTATAGGAAAAAATAAGAGACCGGTCAATGTAAAATTTATTTTTATGTTATATGTATGTTTAATTCGAAATATTTGAATAACATGTCATATAGCTTAAGGTGCCTACTCTTGCATTTTCACATGTCATAACATGTTTTAGATGCATGAAAATTCTAGTAATAAAATATGATTTTATGAAATTTAAAAAGGTTAAATTGGAATTTGGTATGCATGAAAACAAATTAATAAGATTAGTTGGTTTAATGATTTAAAATTAAAAATTCTAAAATTAAGGGCTTTATAAGTGCATCATGAATTCCATTGGTATTTTGGATGGAAACCCGGACGTAAATTTCATAGCCGATTCCGAATGGACAGTAGTGTGATCTGCACTCGGGATACAACTCCACGTACCATTGGAATTTATAACATGCTTATATTAATTAAATGCTTTAATTAAAATTTTGTCTACTTTTAAATTTTAAATTTTAAACTTGTCAGTGTATGAATATTTTAAGAGTTAAAATAAATTAGGTCACTAAACCTAACTTAATTAAATTAGTTTAATTAAGTAAAATTATTAGTTGAAACTAATGGAGATTAGTGAATTAAAAATTTTAAAAGTTAAAATTTATAAGATCAATAATAATGCACTGGTGTAAAGGAATGTTATGTTTTAGCCATGCATAAATTTATAGACACTAGTGTATTAAAATATTAGATATTTTAAATAGAAACCTTAATTTTAATGTAGTGAGTAGGAGATGGATATACGATAATATATCCCGTGATCTCCATTGTTAGTCCAAAAACGTGAGATATAAAAGGCGCCTCGAGACGACTTTGTTTTCGTCCCCCTACGGATGGTGTCCATTTTGGGTCAATATCAAGTTTGGATTCCAAGAGGATAGAAACTCTAGATGTACCTGGTGAACCGAACTACTCAACGGCGGCACTTCACTAGTTAAGTCCAAGGGTTCCGAAACAACGGGTTACACTTACGAAGGAATGATTAAATGTTAATCAAAATTCCTTGATTAAATCAAACGGTGGTTGGTTAATATATGTATAAGAGTTATTCCCGTATATATTAGTCAATTGAGATTGCCTCAATCTATTATGCAAATACTTGATCTAACATACAACGACTCTTATTTGTGGGATGATAGATTTCTGTGGTATAGTAATTCTCTTAGATTTCTAATTCATTATACATGATTCATATATCATATTTAATTTTATGCTTAAATATTTGATAATTTTAATATGCGATGAATGGATTTTAAATGGATGTTTTCCTTTATTTTATTTTGGCCATGATTTCTCTAATAATTGTTATTCTCTCTAATGATAAATTGACGGGTGAAAATTATGTAAAATGGAAAAGTAGCATGAACGTTGTTCTGGTATGTGAAGACCTTAAATTTGTCATGATGGAGGAGTGTCCTCTCAAGCTAGCCAGAAACTCTGGCCAAGCTGTCGCGATGCCTACCAGAAATGAGACGCGGCTAATGAGAAAGCCCGCTGCTACTTGCTAGTAGGGATGTCTGAGGTTCTTATTGATGAGACTATGGCTACAATATCTTTGATGATGAAGGCATTGCAGGACATGTTCAGGTAGAGTTCGAAGTGGCGGTGTGAAGAGGCCATGGCCTCAGCGATGACCGCTAGGATGAAGGAAGAGACATCATTGTAGGAAACTCTTTCCTCGCACAGCGGAAACGTCTTAGGCACACATATCAGACTTCAAAAATTTTTCTGCCCTTCCCTATGAGTATCCGAATGTGACCAGGAGTACCACTAAAATTTTTCTACTGTTTTGAATAAAATTTTAGCCCCGAAACGGTCCCCGGACAGCCCCGAACAGCAGTGCAAAAATCGGACTGTTTTGAACACTAAAAGCACCCAAACTGCAACCAAAATAGTCCACTATTTGCGTGAACTACAGTGATGTTTTCAGGTCTGATTTTTCAAAGAAAAACAGTCCCAACACCATCCCAAAAGTCCCCTATGTGTTTCCAAAAATTTCGGATTGATACGAGATCAAACCGAGCCCCGAATCACACAAACAAGTGCCCGACAGTGGACAATAAAACACCCCATTGCCGTGAGTTGTATTAGATGAAAAGAATGATTTTGGTTCAACGCCACAAAGTCTTCCGAGATATGTCTCACAACCAACAGAAACTAGTGTGGGCTAGTCTCACAAAATTAATCCCTAAACAATTTAGAGATTAATGTCACTCAAGATTTTTATTTATTTTTATTCTCGTTCTTCCTATTATTTTCTCAACACTTGAGAGAGTTTGAAGAAGAAGAAGATGGTGGCTAGGGTAAAATGAAAATTGTATCTGAAAAGAAAAATATATTTTCTTTTTATACTTATGGTTATTTTATTTTCAAAAAACAAAACCCTTTCCCTTTCCCATATGTAAGTTTCGGCCATACAAGGATTTTGGTATTAATTTTGCAACAAAAAATTTAATTACCATAACGAAATATATGTTACAAAATTAAAAGTGTAATTACCTTTCAAAAAGTGTAACAACCAAATTTTAAATCCAAGAGTTTTGCAACCTAGCATAACTCACCAAGAGTTTCCAAAATTTAATGCAAGATTTTTACAACCTAACATAACTCACCAAGGGTTTCTAAAACCCAAGATTTGGAAATTCCAAAATTGATCTCATTAAATTATATCATATATAATTTAATATTATGCATTCAATAATTATCATATAATTATTAAAATCATATATTAACTTTTAATATATAGTTTCAAGTGTGACAAAATATTATTAATCATATTAATAATATTTATACATATGTGAGTATATAATTGGACTATCCAATTACACTAAATCCGCTACAGTAAATTGAGCTAGCATATGGACCAAATGGACCTACGGTTCCGAGATCTAATAAACTCGAAATATTAATTAAGCTCTTAATTAAATATTCTGAATTATTAACTCCGGGTTATTCCACTAAAATCCCGAAGCTGCACTCTCGTTACCGCAGATGGTATATTAAGCCGAACCAAGTCAGTGTCCATCGATATAGTCACTACATATAGATTAACCCTTCACGAATATCTCGTAATTAGAGTTGGGTCATAATATCTGTTACACCCCTGACCGGCATAAACACACACGTATAACGCAAGCGCACGTATCGTTCAAGTAATATAAAAATATCAATCCCACGAGGACTTAATTCCTACTGTTGTTATTAAATATTGATACTATTTATTTACAGGTATCTAATTATAGGGAGAAAATAATGATTGTTTGATTGCTTTTGGTTGGTTGAATGTGAATTTGCTAATTAAAATAAAAACAGACTCAAAAGAAAATATTAAGGAAAATAAAAGAAAAGACTCAAAGATCTAGGGTCGTGACTTCACACAATATTATTATAAAGATGAATTGATTCTCTTATTTATGTGTAATAAATCAGTTTGCTAACATGGAACACGAAAATATGCAAAAGCCTCTGCCGGTGGTCAGACGCAAATGCCCAGTATAACCCAATTGAACCATATGTCTATGTCAACCAAATTACCTGGATTCATTAAGATCAAGTTCCAATTATGGCTACCCCCGCCCGACAGGTATATGTCTATCCTGTAAGGAAATCTATTAAAGGGTTATCTATCCTCAAGGAAGATCATGGGCTATTGAATCTAAGGCTGAAACTTAAAATCCCCATGTCTACTTCATTTTAAGTTTACCACATCAATCTTATTGGTGATCAGACAACAAGAAGCATTAAGCTTAAGACTCAATAAACAAACTAAAGAATTACCCATAATAAAGAAAATCAATTATTAAGTGTGGATATTGTGTTTCATCACTTCCCTAGAATAAAATAAAATGCTGGGGGGTTAGAGGATCCATATTTAATATTTCTTATTTAGGAATCTCACTTATTATAAAATATAAATTATTTTATGTTCTGTTTTCTCAGGAATTAATAATGTTAAACATTTAAAACCAGCCATATAGGCGGTAATCCATTTAGTCCAATTACACCAGCCATATAGGCGGTAATTATCTGTCACATAAAGACCAACCATATAGGCGGTAAAGTAATTTATATTTAGACCGACTATATAGACGGTAATAAAGTCTGCCATTAATTAATCCGGTTAAATTATAATTTATAAATTATAATTAAGTGAGATTTACCTAGATAATTATATTAAATGTTTCACATTTTACCCCAGCGGTAAATTAACTACAAAACATAAAGTAAAAAAGTAAATAAAATTTTATTACAAAAAGTAAAAGTGCATGATTAAAAATACTAAAAGTAAAAATGCTAAATTAAAATTACAAAAACTAAAACACAGAAGATGCAATCCTTAGAGTCCTTACAAAACTCAAGGAAGGCATGCCTTGAATTCTGAAATTACGCTGAATTTATAGGCGTCAGTAGGGGTCTAGCGTCGCGACCCCAAGCAAGCGTCGCGACGCCGATGATTGTCGACGTGGCACGCTCTGGTTCGTCGGCTCAGATTCTAGATAAGGTGATAAGGTGACACGTGGCAAGGTGGTTGGGATCTCAATTATTGTGACACGTGGCGGCTTCTGATTGGTCGGATCAGATTCTTATCCACCACGTGTCGATTTCGGATAAGTTTGTCAATAATTGATGCTGACGTGGCACTGACGTGGCAAAAGGGACTGTCGGCACCATAAAATTGCGACACGTGGCACATTGTGATTGGCTGATGATGACATGGCAATGATGTGGCACTTTGACTCGGTCAACTGGTGATGTGGACGATGACGTGGCTGACAGGTGGAATGACACGTGGCGATGGCGACTGTCGGCACCGAAGGATGATGACACGTGGCACGGCGCACGTTAGAAGATCGGCTGTGATGGTGATACGTGGCACGGCGCACGTTAGCAAAGTCAAACTTTTCTCAGATTCTGACTTGTGGACCCGGCACATGTTAGCACTGTTCGGCGCATGTTAGGCGTCGCAACGCCATAGGCTTGCGCGTCGCGACGCGAAGAATTACGAAAATGCCCTTTTGTCCAATTTTCACTGTTTTGGTCCAAATCACCTCCAGAATGTCCTGAAACTTTATTTATCTATAAAATAACACAAAACACATCAAAATATTCACAAAACTCAAGAAACTATACAAAATATTAGGTTAAATGAGTGGGAAATAGTGATATAATTACCACTCATCACACCCCCAAACCTAACATTTTGCTAGTCCTCGAGCAAAACATAGAATAAAATAACATAATAAAATTAACTAAGCCACTTTCGTAGGGATCACGGTTGCATTTAGCATATGCAACAAGCCTTTAAACCCCTAGGTGTCCCTAGTGGACGAGTTGTAGTCTTGTGAGGGTTTACAGCAATGATACCCACAATCATTTTACAAAAGTAAAAAGGTAGTCAAAACTAATGCACACAAAAGCAAAAAGACAAGAGAATAAAGAAGTTAGTGACTAATCATGTGAAACTTCTACTCCAAGTTACTAGTTGTTTTGTTTCTTTCTAAATTACTGAATAAGTAAATTCTCCGATTATATTTACCATTCTCCATATATACAGCCAACAAAATATTAAACAACTCATTTTTGCCCACAACAGTCATAAGTGCAGTTGATAAGAGAGTAGTATTTTTGTTCTAAAGTTTTATCAGAATTCACACCTTTTTGTAGCAATGGAATAATAATTTTTTTTTTATTTTTTCTTTGATTTTTGATTTTTTTTTATTTATATACAATATCTTCCATCTATGTAGCGAGCTTTGGGTCGGTGACTCCCAAACCAGTTGGCTTTAGGGCACCATGTGTTAAGACACCCCTACGGACTTAATTACTCAGACTTCAGATATATGTATTTTTGCAGCATATTTGATCCATGTAGCGAGCTTTGGGCCAGTGACTCCCAAACCAGTTGGCTTTTGGGCACTAGGTGTTAAAACACCCTTACAGACTTAATAACTCGGATCTCATATTTTTTTTTACTCCATCACTTTTTGAGATGTTTCCTCCAATTAAACTAGAGCACTGAATATTACAAACTTTTCAATTTTAGCTCATGTCTGTATGTTACTATGCATATTGATAATATCTGCTAACTGAGCATATGAAGATCCATTTTAACCAATTAAACTAGAGCACTGAATATTACAAACTTTTCAATTTTAGCTCATGTCCATATGTTACTATGCATGTTGATAATATCTGCTAACTGAGCATATGAAGATCCATTTTAGTCAGTTTTATGGAGAATTCACAAATTAAATAATTTAAAATGAAATAAACAAAAACTAACTTGTTTCAAAAATGGTTTGAGATACGTCTCAGGAGTGTAAATTCCTTACACAACTATCTCTTATCAATTTCACCTTTTTAGTCAAACTAAAAACACAAAAATACAAAATATTTTTGTAATTTTTGAAAAATTTTTCAATTTTTTTAGGTGAAAAATTTAGGACTAAAAATAAAAATAACACATAACTAAAAAAAAAACAAGATACTGATTAACTAATTTCCTCCCCCAAACCTAAATGAGACATTGTCCCCAATGTCTTAAACAATAGAAGAAGAGTTTAGAAGATAATGCCTAGTTTAGGAAAAATTACCGATTAAGATCTATGTCCAATTTACGCTTCTTACCACGATCGCTATCTGACCAACTCAACTTGGAAAGAATAGGGTCAATTTTTGGTTCAAAGGCTAGGATTTGGTCAATTAATTCTTCAGCCTTTGTGGCAGTCAGGAAAATATCATGTACTAATTTTGTGACGAACTCATGTCTTTTGGCTTCCGCAAGAAATACAAATAGGAAATCGAAAAAATGTTCAATGTTGAGTAATCCAATGGGCTTCCGATGAATGTTCAAGTGCGCCCATGATGCCACTGTGAGTATTTCTTTAAATATTCCGAGCCCACCTGGTAAAGCAATAAACGCATCAACAATATTGACCATCTCAAGGAGTTGTTCAGACATCCCCGAGACAATACGTTCATCTCCATTTGTTTTTCTGATTATATGTTCGTCCGCCAAAGTTTTTGGAATGATTCCTAAAACATGACCGCCACCCTCCTGAACGGCTTCTGAAATGCTTCCCATCAATCCAAAATTGCCACCGCCATATACTAGGTGCATATTTCGTTCTGCTATGACTCTCCCCAATTCCTTTGCAGCCTTAATGAATTCTGGTTTATTACCAGAATTGGATCCACAGAAAACACAAATTCGCTTAACTCACTGCTGTGAAGTTGCTTCCATTTTCTTTCTCTTATTTGAATGTATATCTGGATGTGTCGAAGAAAGAAATGTAGAGCTGAATTTATAGAACCTGAAAATGGGTGATTAATAGTAGCACTAGTACCTGCCAAATGACAATTATTAGATGAACGTTAAAATAAATCGTGAAAAGTTTAGATCTTGTAGGCGAAAATAAAGGAAATAAAAACAGAAAAGTAAATCAAAGCAGTCATTAAGGCAACGGAATTGTGTACGCAATACGCCACTAGCTTAGTATAAATTGATAATGATGCGTCTCAAGAATTAATTCTTTACTCCATCACAAATGAATTAGCTCTATCCTTTGTGATTGCCAAACACCATTCCTTATGTCTTAAAATGCTCTGTTTGTGCTTTTCCCTACAAAAATAACACACAAAATTAAAAACTCAACAACATGTATACACAAAATTTTAAAATAGAAATTACAACAAAGTGCATGGGTTACCTCCCTGCTAGCGCTAAATTTTTCGTCTTCAGCCAGACGTGACTGAAATCCATATGTTAAGGAGGTTTCAATGTCGTTTTGGATGTCTGATTAAAGACAATCCCGTGAGCGTTGCTTTTGAATGGTCTCTTCCAACAGTAAAGTGGCAAAAAGAATTTTGTCATATTTCGTGCTTGAGCCACCTTTTTGATATTTGTTGCTCCAGTGGTTCCTGAAAAGAAAGAATTAAAATTAGGAGGTCTCGAATGGTGCTTGACTTTGAATGAAAGTTCCATTCTGTCAAGCTTCTGGGTGATATCTTTGATTTGTACTCCCTAAAACAATGATGTTTCTTCTGAATGCTCTGGATCCTTAATAAGTTCAGACATTTGCTCCTCCATTTGCTCTGCTTCTTGCTCCACATTTTCTTCACAGATGAATTTTAAAATTCTTGTATTCAACTCTTCATCAGTCATCTGTGAAATGCATGCTCCATAAGTATCTGCCTGAGGATGTAAAGATGTTTATGACATTAAGTCTTCATCCTCTGATACGACTGGAATGGATGGTTCAGGTAGATCTTCATCAAACATCATGGTAAAGAATGCTCCAAGATCTTTATTTTGAGGATTGAAAGTTTGATCCTCCGTTGTTGGTGCAGTTGGTACAAATAGATCAGCTTCATCCTCGTCAGAATCTGAATAATAAAAGTCAAATAGAGGCTTTGCTGGTTTGGGCTCCTGAATTGATACCTCTGGTTGTTGATACTGCTCAACCTTCTCCTTTGTTAAGGTGTCATTGTGGATCTCTGGGTACTCGAAGGCTTTGTTAGTTTCATATGATAATTCTTCTTGAGGTAATTGTCTCGTTTGATCTGTCAGTCTCTGAATGAATTCTGATTGTCTCTGAATACTTTCAAATTGATTCTGGCATGTTTCAAGCATTGTATCCAACTTTTCATCTTGTTTCTTGACCCAATCTTTGAGCATGTCAATCATATGATCTTCCTATGATGGTTCTGATTGTTGATGGAAATCAAAGGTAGATGTTGGATGAGATGGAAAATATGATGGTTCTTCGTAATATTACATATTTGGGTATAGGATATTCATGCAAGTGTAATAGGAGGTTGTGTTTTACCGATGGTACGGGAAACAGCTTCGCTCTGGATAGACCCCCTCGGAATTCCATTGGTAGTATGACTATGTGTCTATGGAAGTCCGAAATCAGGGTAGGTGTATTTGGTCTTAACTTGAGACTTGCATCGCTAATACTTGCGACAATCAATATACTTTGGTTGCGGTCGTCCAGGGCTTTAACAGGTTCTGTGTACGCCTATGCTGGGTATATTGAGAATCGTATTGTGTTGGGTGTGATGTCAAGACGGAAGTATCACTCCAGTCATATGGAGATGATGGTCACGTAGGATACGGTACTGGTTCTCTTAAGTACTGCAGTCATCGGGATAATATGACTAGGTCATAGTTATTCGATTATAGAGACTAGTTACTAGACATCCGACATGTGCTTCGTACGGGGCAGACACAATTCCAGCCCCAGGCCTAGCATGTGATCATCCGATACTGGATCGAAATACGCAATACTACGTATACTATGCCTGATATAGATCCTTATACCTGTAAGGATATTTTTGGAGAATTGGGTAGGCATGGCGCTTTGCTAGAAGCCAACCTTGTCTTGTAAATCGGTATAAGCGTAGTACGAGGTACTTACGTGTTCGGATAGTCCAACGACCGAATTTACTGCCAACATAACATGGGATCTCATGGGTCGCTTCCCGAAGATTCACCGATGACGTATGACTCGAACTTTTAATTAATTTGGGATTAATAAGATGAGAGAGAAAATTAATCTGGGATTAATTGCAGAGATATTTTATCTGGGATAAAATATCATTTAAAGAGAGATAGCAATTAATTTAGAATTAATCGATTAATTAATATATTTGATATATTAAACGAAATTGGATTTCAACGTGGAATTAAAATTAGATTTTAATTCGGGCGAACGAATTAATTTAGAATTAATTCGTTAGCGACGTGAATAGTGATTTCGCTAGGCATAATCATTTAATTACGTCACAACAGAAAATTCGTTAATTTGGAATTAGCGAACCTGAGCCCGAGAGTGTTTGCGAGCGCATTCCCATTTCGAATTCGAGTGCGGCACGCAAGTCACATCAAGTGTCAAAAAAATGCATATAGATGTAAACGTCAAATCTCTATGGGGATTATCCAGTCGACTATTCTATTAGCAATCTCTAAAAGAATGTTTAGAACTAGCTTCTAAACTTTACCACGGGCCCATGGTTTTATCTGATTGCTAATCATATGGACTACCTATGCTCTGGTACACAGAACTGACGGATCCTATCTTGATACACATAGGACACCATGAGGATCTATCTACACCCAACGAATAGGCGGAGGTCTGATCTTAATAGATCGGTGACGTGACTGCCATCTAAGTGTAGAAGATGTCTCATGTGCCCACAATGGCATCTCAAGTCTAAGAATCACAAGTGCTACTCAACCCGAGAAGATTCTTATTGACGTTGGTGTACCATCCATTAAGAATCTTCGGTGAGTCGTTCAGTGTTTATCCGCTATAAACACCTACACGTCTATACTAGTCTCCAAGACTAATGGTTCATTGAGAAACCATTGGAATCAAATATTCCAGTATACGACATGTACTGGTCTCAACGGGTTTACTATACTGACCAAGTAGTGTAAACCTTGACCAGGAACAATCTGAGAATGACAACGTCATGATACTACTCAATGTCAGTTGCGACGATTTTGCAACAGTACCATGACTAATCATTCTAAGGTCATTACGTCTTTACCATTTAATAAGATAGATAATATTATAGAAACTGCATATATTATACATAATAATAATGTTTTACAGAAGTATTCAAAAGAAATACAACCAGGAATTGGCGTTCTGAGCACCAACCCTAACAAAATCTCCCACTTGCTCTAGTGCCAATATCGATTGTATCTAATACCCATCGACTCCATGTGTTTATCAAACAGCTTCGGAGGTATGGCCTTCGTCAGCGGGTCTGCTACATTATCTTCACTCGGTACCTTGCACACGACAATATCCCCTCGCGACACGATCTCTCGAATGATGTGGTACTTGCGTTCCACATGCTTCGACTTCTGATGCACCCTCGGTTCCTTTGCTTGCGCAATGGCTCCAGTATTATCACAGTATAACGGAATCGCATTCTCGATACTTGGGACAACTCCCAATTCTGTTATAAAGTTCTTTATCCACACAGCCTCTTTTGCAGCTTCAGAAGCTGCAATATATTCCGCCTCAGTGGTGGAATCTGCTGTTGATCCCTGTTTGGAACTCTTCCAACAAACTGCACCTCCGTTAAGGGTAAAGACAAATCCAGATGTAGACTTTCTATCATCGGGATCCGATTGAAAATCGGAGTCTGTATACCCATTAACCTGCAGCTCGTTTCCTCCATAAATATCAACTTATCATTAGTACCTTTAAGATACTTTAGGATATGTTTAATGGCCATCCAATGGTCATTACCTGGATTGGACTGATATCGACTAGTTACGCTAATAGCGAAACTGATATCAGGCCTCGTACATAACATGGCATACATTATGCTACCCAACACGAAGCATAAGGTTGGTTAGACATTCTAACCTTCTCATCTTCTGTTTGTGGACACATCTTCTTAGAAAGATGAATCCCATGTCTGAACGGTATGTTTGCTGTCTTACAGTTACCAAAACTATACCGTTCCAAGATCTTATCTATGTACGTTGATTGGGATAACCCAATCAGCCTCCTTTGTCTATCTCTATAGAGTCTTATCCCTAAAACATAGGAAGCTTCTCCCAAGTCCTTCATGGAGAAATTCTTACAGAGGTATGCTTTGACGCTTTGTAACATACCTAAATCATTCCCAATGATTAGGATGTCATCAACATATAGGACTAAAAATACGACCATGCTCCCACTGGCCTTCTGATACACACATGATTCTTCCGAATTCTTGAGAAAACCAGACGATCTAATAATCTCGTCGAATCGAAGATTCCAACTTCGTGAAGCTTGTTTAAGTCCATAAATGGACTTCTTAAGCTTACATACCATACCCGAGTTTTCGCTGGACGCAAAACCTTCCGGCTGTTCCATATAGATTTCTTCATCAAGAAATCCATTTAGAAAAGCCGTTTTGACAACCATTTGCCAAATCTCGTAGTCATGATACGCAGCTATAGAAAGCAAAATCCGGATAGACTTAAGCATTGCTACTGGTGAAAAAGTTTCATCGTAGTCGACGCCAGGTCGCTGCGTGTAACCTTTTGCTACCAGTCGGGCCTTGTAAGTCTCAACCTTACCATCAGGCCCGCGCTTCCTCTTGTAAACCCATTTACAACCGATAGGAACAATTCATTCAGGAAGCGGAACCAAGTCCCAAACTTGATTCTCATGCATTGAGTCTATCTCGGATTTCATGGCACTTTGCCATTTCACGGAGTCGATGTCCAACATCGATTCTCTATAGGTGAAAGGATCTGTCTCTTCAACTAAGAGAACATCCAGACTCTTTTCTTGTATCAAATACAAGCGTTCAGGAGGTCTAGATACCCTTTCCGACCTACGGAGTGTGTGTGTTGAAGGTCCTTCATCTACTTGAACTTCAGGTTCCTCCGTTGGTTCGTTGTTTTCAGGTTGGACTTCATCAAGCTCAACCTGTCTATGATTACCACCTTCTGACAAAAATTCTACTTCTAGAAATTTTGCGAAGCGAGCTACGAACACATTTCGATGCTCGGTATCATAGAACATATATCCCTTCGTATTCGAAGGATATCCAACAAACCTAAACTTTTGCCCTCGAGGCGAAAGCTTATCTTTCTGAGTCACCCTGACATAGGCAGGACAACCCCAAACCTTAATATAATAAGATTTGGTCTCCTACCGAACCATATCTCATACGGTGTCGTAAGAACAGCCTTTGAAGGAATCTTATTCAAAAGATGTGTGGCTTTTAAGAGAGAGTAGCCCCATAGGTAATAGGGCAAATCTGTGAAACTCAACATTGATCGGACCATATCCAATAAAGTCCGATTTCTCCTCTCAGATACTCCATTGTGCTGTGGAGTACCTGGAGGAGTATATTGAGCGAGAATCCCATTCTCCTTCATATAATCCATGAACTCACCACTCATCTATTCGCCGCCTCGATCTGATCGAAGGCATTTAATATATTTACCAGTTTGTTTTTCTACTTCATTTCGGAACTCTTTGAACTTTTCAAAGGTTTCCGATTTATGTCTCATCAAATAGACATAACCGTACCGTGAAAATCATCGATAAAGGTAACGAAGTACGAATAACCACTGTGAACAGTTTGACTTAGTGGACCACATACATCAGAATGTACGAGTTCCAGTAAGTTAATGGCACGATGTCCAACACCAGAAAATGGGGCTTTGGTCATCTTACCATGAATACAGGATTCACAAGTTGGATAGGATTCAATGGTAAGATCTGGTATCAAACCATTCCTAACCAATTAGGTAAGGCGTTAAACGCCAATGTGACCAAGTCTCATATGCCAAAGTTCAGTATTATTAATTACAGGTAAACTACGTTTATTAACTCCAGTATTTAATATATCTTTTGAAGTTTGCAATGTATAATGACCATGCTGGTTTGGACAACAAAGATCTGAATATTATTACTATCATATAAATATAAAGAACTGTTCTTAATATTAATACAAAAGCCTTCTGTATCCAATACAAAAAGTGATATAATATTAGCTACACATCCAGGTACAAAAAGGCATTTATTTAACAAAAGTGTCCCATTCAGCAATGAGATCTCGCATACTCCCACTGCAACTGCATCCAAAAAGTCTCCACTCCCGAACCACAACTGCATCTCCCCGGGCTTCAGCCTCCTACTTTCCTTCAGCACCTGCAACGAATTGCAAATGTGAATGGGACAAGCAGAATCTAAAATCCAGTTAGATGTAACGGCTTCACAAGCCAAAGATAAATCAATAACTGGAAAAATAAAAGTACCTGATGTAGATGCTCTGTCTCTCCTCAGCTGGGCGATGTAATCACGATAGTTCCTTTTCCAATGCCCGACTTTGCCGCAGTGGTGGTATTTGTCTTCAGAAGCCCTCTTGGGCTTAGCAATCTTCGCCTGTTGTTGAGGACCGAAAGCCTTCTTCTTCTTCCCTTTCTTCTTCTTTCCCTTGGACCATCCTTGGGAAGAAGCAGAGAGAGAAGTAGATCTAGGTGGGCGAGTCGGTACTCCCTTCTTAAGATCCTCTTCTGCCGTGAGCAACATCCTATGTTGCTCCTGGTAGGTACAGACAGTCCCGTGCATGTTGAAGTACATCACGAACTGGCGAAATGAAGCTGGTAGTGAACCAAGAATGACACTCCTACCGATAATGTCATTCAAGATGAGATTATGTTGCCTCAATTGATCGATCAAATCGATCATCTGAAGAAAATGTGGGCTAACATTTTGCCCCTCATCCAGACGCTCATGGAACAGTTCCATGGCGACTTTGTGAACAATCACTTGTTCTTGGTTCTCAAACGATTGTCTCAATCACGTCATCATACTATAGGAATCTAGCATACCATAGTACTGTTGCTTGAGTTTCGGAGACAGTGAACTAAGGATGTATGACTTAACCCTTAAATCATCATCCTTCCAAGTTTCAAAAACTTGGCGTTCCTCCTCCGAAGCATCCGCACCCACAGCAAGGGGAATTGGACCCTCAAGAACATATCCCAGCTTTTCAGAATCGAGGACAATCCTCAAATCCAATTCCCAGTCAGCGAAGTTCTCAGCGCCTTTCAGTTTGTTCGCATCAAGCATACGCGCAAACTGATTTGTGGATTGTGCCGCCATCGCCAATCTATCATATAGATCACGAAAAACGGTTAGCAGAAATTAAGCAGTTTCATATAATATCAAAAGCATAAACTAGATCATGGATTTTTAATCTAAAAATGCCCCTCCCACTAAATCATGCAATACTGTAGTCCCCAAACAGAATACAAAGATTTAATAATTAAATTAAATACAAATAGTGAAAATTGGATCCCGTGAATATATTTCGGCTCACAGCAGAGGCACGGTCTCGCCTACGTATATTCATCAGGTAGACAACTCATTTGTCAATCATTCTATAATGACTCCTGGGTTTCCGGTCCTGGTCGTTTCTCATTGTCGCTGCGAAGGCAGGCCCACAAGGAGACGTACCAAGGTTAAACTCGTCAATGATAAACTCAAGTTACTTACTTAATCCTGACAGCTAGGGCACGTTCAGAATTCCGCTTTTACTTGAATTTACCTAATATCTGATATACATCCGGTATAAATAAATCTCTGTCGGCTACACCCTCACAGCAGAGGCACGGTCTCGGATGTAGTCACAGAGAAGTATTCATAAACCGTATTGACAAGACGGACCACATAACATGCATCAAATACATAATTACATTAAACCTTATTAATTAGGGATTTTCCGCTAAGTGTCATACACCCTAAATCTAACCAAATTAGATTATAATAAGCATGCATAAAGTCAAGAAAACATGATTAAACATTGATTCAATGAAGGCTAATCATTTTAGGTGGCCTAGAATCAGACTGGCTCTGATACCATATTGTAGGGGTTTTCGGGGCTAAATCCGGTAACGCAGCGGAAGCGGTGGAAAATCGTATTTTCGGATTTCAAAAATTTTTCTCGGATTAATTAAATAAACATATTTATTTAATATTCCAATAATCAAATTATGAAATTAAATTCAATAAATCATATTTAAGTGAATTTACCGAATTGCCTTATACTTGGTACTTTGTCCATTTTAGTCCGAAATTGATCAAATCAATTTTGAATGATTCTAAATCATTTATAAGATGAACTTAGCATGTTCAAAACACCAAACAAGCAAAATCCCCATTTTTTTCTTCTTTGGCCGAGAGCTCCATTAGGGGTGCCATTTGTGCACTTTGTCATTTCATGCTTCAAAACACATCAAGATGTAATCCAATCAATATGAAACTTTATATGCATCATATATACATCCAAATACACAACATATATGAAAAGCCCCAAATTTGGAATTGGTCATGAACCCTAATTTTTCAATTTCATCAAATTGCACAAATTAGACCAAATTAGTTAAATCAATAGTTTCAATCATCATTCTTCCATCCAATCCAAGTCTCAACACAATGAAAAAACTCAAGATCGAATCTAGGTCATCTAAGAGTGGGTCAACAACTCTAGATTAGCAACATGGTTTCCAAAACCTTAAAAGAAAGCTTATTACTACAATAGTCATACACTTCCTTCATCACACATGCTTTACACCTCCATCAAAACTTCCATCAACAAAAACCACAAGGAAAAAAGAAAGAAATAACCTAAGAATATCATATATTAAAGCCTAGAACCTAAGGAACAATTTCCTTACTAATAGCAAGTTCAAGAAACTTACTAAAAATCCAAGCTTTTTGATTTTTGTCTTTCTTTTCTCAAGTTTCCTTTGGCTTCTTCAATGGAGTTTATTTTAGTAAAGTGTATTAGGTTAACAAATGAAAAAGAAAGAAAACAATATATACTTGTTCCAATTATGCCTTGGCCGAATTTCATAAACAAGTATATGGAATTTTTAATTTCAATTTCATTTAACTTTAATTTAGTCAACTTGCATAAATATCCAAATAACACTTTAGTAGATATTTAATTAAGTCAACAAAGGCAACTAATATCATTTACACCAAATATCCTAATGTAAGATATTTATATTTTAATTAATTTAATTATTTAATAATTAAATAATCAATTAATTAATCAAATACAAATATATTAAATATATGTATAAATTTACATTAAATATTAAAAACATATATACATTTAGGATATAAGTCAAATAACTCATTTTGACTATTAATTAATGTGTATTTAAATTAATCAAGTATTAAATGTAAATACATAATAATTAGGCAAATGACTATCTAATCCCTTTAGCACGTACCTTGCGTTTAACATTTAAACGAATTTATAAATAATCAATATTATTTATTAATGTTGCTCTAGTGCTCTACGAGTATGTTTCATTATTGAGACTCTCTAGATTCAGGTATATCCGTCACGAAATCAAATTTCGTGTCCATAATCTATCCACCCGTAGATTATGACGATCACGGATAATCTCGCTGAACCATACAGGTCGAGGTCATGGAAAATGTATAATTCCTCTGTCACAGGTATCTGGATAAATCCCAGAGATATAGATGTAAATGTCAAATCTCTATGGGGATTATCCAGTCGACTATTCTTTTAGCAATCTCTAAAAGAATGTTTAGAACTAGCTTCTAAACTTTACCACGGGCCCATGGTTTTATCTGATTGCTAATCATATGGACTACCTATGCTCTGGTACACAGAACTGACGGATCCTATCTTGATACACATAGGACACCCTGGGGATCTATCTACACCCAACGAACAGGCGGAGGTCTGATCTTAATAGATCGGTGACGTGACTGCCATCTAAGTGTAGAAGATGTCTCATGTGCCCACAATGGCATCTCAAGTATAAGAATCACAAGTGCTACTCAACCCGAGAAGATTCTTATTGACGTTGGTGTACCATCCATTAAGAATCTTCGGTGAGTCGTTCAGTGTTTATCCGCTATAAACACCTACACGTCTATACTAGTCTCCAAGACTAATGGTTCATTGAGAACCATTGGAATCAAATATTCCAGTATACGACATGTACTGGTCTCAACGGGTTTACTATACTGACCAAGTAGTGTAAACCTTGACCAGGAACAATCTGAGAATGACAACGTCATGATACTACTCAATGTCAGTTGCGACGATTTTGCAACAGTACCATGACTAATCATTCTAAGGTCATTACGTCTTTACCATTTAATAAGATAGATTATATTATAGAAACTGCATATATTATACAGAATAATAATGTTTTACAGAAGTATTCAAAGAAATACAACCGGGAATTGGCGCTCTGAGCACCAACCCTAACAGTTAATTGATTTAAATTATATTTGATTGTATAGTTGGACTATAATAATCAATATAATACATAGTACCACAAATCGTTGATTAAATAGTTGGACTATTAGAATCAAGATATAATTGAAAGATTGACATTAAAACATAATCCTGGGGAAAATGTTTAAATGGTTTAATTTTCAAATTGAGAATAAAATTTCAGGATGGCCCTGGAATATAATAAGTTATTTTATTTGATAAAATAATATATTATGCCTAAGCTCGGAGTTAAGCAAATAAATGGAACATGATATTTGGAATATTCATGTAATGAAAACTTTAGTGCTTAATCCATTATACTTGTCAAGTAGACTCCTTAATTTCTGAATCAGAACTAAGGATTAGATCCTTAAAGTATGATGCTGAAATTGAAGGATCTTCATAAATCTATACTTAGATTTTAGAAGTACTAAAATTGCAATAAATAATTTTTGGAGAATTAATGACTATTCTCAAGGAGACAAAGTCAAACTTTGCAATTAGGCAAGTAGCGCAAGGCGCACCTTACTTCGATATTCTAGAAACCCGAGGCTTGGCCAAAGGCTACTGGAATGTCGAAAATGCCAAAGGAAAAATCATTATAATCTTCTGGGAAGATAAATGACATATCTAGAATGTCTGCCCAAATATGGCAAACGGGATCACGGAAGCGTGACTGCCGTTTGGACAAAGCAGACATGAAGGAATTGAAGACGAGCAAGGCTCTAACTTCAAATATGGTTGTCATAATTATGTTCACTACTAGTATTAAATTTGATTTTAAATACTTAGTGTGGTACATAAATATATATTGATGTTCAGAATCTGTTTTGAACAAGATACTGACTTCAATTGAGATTTATCTGCGAATTGGAAACGGGACGAAAGTCGCTGTTTTAACCATAGATACCTGAATTTAGGAACTACCTTCGGGTTAGTACTTAAATTAAGAAACTGTTATAATGTAGCTAGTTTGACTAGAAACATTATCTTTATATCAGTGTTTGACCCGCTGCGGGTGAACCTTTATATTATAGAACACTAAAGTGTTTTATTATATAAAGATGAAATTGAGATAAACACATTAGATGTGAATAACAACATTTATATTTTGAATATAAATAATATCTCAAATATATAAACATGACAAATAGATAGCTCAAACTGATTTGATCAGTTAAGAAACTTAAATGTGGCATAGTTGTCAGGGACACTATTAAACAAGAATCGTATATCCACACTTTCGAAGAGTGGGTACTAGGACTAATTTGATTCTATTCAAATAAAGTCTACGAATCTAGTTTATTGGGAAAAGTGCCTAAAACACTATTTACTTGGTAAAAGTGCCAGTGCCACTGATCTGTTAGCCCTAATTCATAGTGAGGCAAGTGGGCCCATGTCTAGCTAGGCTAGATGTGGATATGAATATTTCGTGACCTATACGGATGTGGCATCGCGTTATGGTTATGTGTTTCTTTTGAAACACAAATCGGAAACTTTTACAGTTTCGACACGAAATAGACAAACAGATCGGCTAAAGCATTAAACCGTCACGGTAAGACCGTAATGGAGAATACTTAAGCAATAAGTTTCTCGTATACTTGAAAGAGTATAACATTCTTTCAATGAGGACTCCTCCCGGAACACGTCAGTTTGACGGTGTGTCCGAACAGAGTAACCGAATTTTGTTAGACATAATAAGGTTAATCATGAGTCGCTCTGAGCTACCATTTCCTTCAACGGATAAGCATTAAACAGTGCAAGAACTTATTTTGAATAAGGTTCCATAAATATCTATTTGACAGATAACATATTAGATATGAATAGGGAAAGAAACCGGGTTTCACATTCCTGATGATTTGGGATGCTAGGCATACGTTTGGATGATACCAAGCTAGAACCCAAATTGGATAAGTGCCAAATATAGGTTATCCTAGGGATACCAAAGTATAGTACTTATACAACCTCATAAGAGAACAATTAGATTGTTGCTCACCATGTGGTTTTCCTAAGAGGAATACCGATATGCAGTGGTAAGTGAGAGGATAGTAAAACTCGATGAAAATCGGGGTAATACTGTTCAAGGCACCGAATCTCAATGGAACATAAATAGTTCATCAATGATGAAACTATTACCATTAATCTTCGAATACACAAGAACCGCATAGGTCGGAGAGAGTCAAAAAACAACCTGGGGTATGGTTTCTGATCTCACCTCATAAAGATGTCTATCTTATTGAGGAATACCAACTGACTACGTATGAGGAAGTGATACAAGGTATCGACTCCCTAATATGGCAAAGTGCCATGAATCCGAAGTGGATTCCATGTATATCAACTATGTTTGGACACTAGTTGTTGTACCGCAAGGCATTGTGCTTATTGGTACTATATAAGTCTTGAAGGAAGACATACATGGATGGCAACATACCAACGTATAAAGCTAGGCTTTTAACGGAAAGGTATCGTTATCAACATTGTGTTGATTACGATTCAACCTTTTACCTGTTGCCACGGTAAATCCATTTGGATAATGCTTGTTATTCGATCCATGATTGGATTGAATCAAGCATTAGGTTCTTGGAATTATCGTTTTGATGTAATCATAATGATTTATGATTTAATTCAAAACGAAAATGATTCTTGTGTATATAAGAGGGTTAGTGGGAGCACACTGACAGTGAATGTCCTGAGTAATAATGATAATATTTCATTTCTCGGAAATGATATTCCCATAAAATAACTATCGGCGAAAGCTTGGCTTTCAAAACACTCTCCGAGAAACCGTACATTGAAAAATGTACGCGACCTGGTGTCTCATACGCTTTGAGCATATGGATTCACAAACAGGACAATCCGAGTGATAGTCACTGGATTGATGTTAAGAACATCCGTTAGTATCTTAGAGAACTAAGGATGCTGTCTTAGTCTATGGAGAAGGAGAACTTGAAGTGACTGGGATCACTGTAGCAATTTTCCTATAACCGATAAAGACGACTAAAAGTCGCAAACGGTATTATACAGTTTGAATAACGGTACAGTGAGCTGGAAATCTTCCAAGCAAGATACTGTTACCGAATAAACAACAAATGCGGGTTAATTGCAGCAGCTGGGGCAGCAATAGAAGCCATCTAGGTCAATAACAAATCTAATTAGATTAGATATAGTTCTGTTAGCAGCTGAGCTAGGCGTCAGTACATGCTAAAGAATTAATGGTCTCATCAACGATCCAGATACATACTTCGATATTCATCTGATTTGTTCGGATCATACATCGTGGCGATGTGATGATCGAATAAATCGCATCAAGATGATATTCATGCAAATCCGCTGACGAAAGCCTTTTTCTCAGCAATTTGAGCCAACCGTATATAGTTCGGGTGTCAAACACTCGAGTGACTGGCTATAGGCCAAGTGGGAGATTGTTGGACAATTATGACCCATAGCGTCACTATTTGTACAGATCATGGTGTTGTTGTACAAATTAACTATGTGACAAAGGAGATTGCACTCTTATCATTTGTGATTAGATCACCTAGATATATAAATGATAGGTAGTCCCTATGATTTGTTCCTGGACGGAGAATGATATGAGACAGTATCAGTCCACGAAGGATAAATCATTAAATATCTCTAGTTAGAGTATTATCGAGATTGGACATCGATAAATACGTAAAAGACTAGTATTACACTTGTGCGCGTTTGTGAGGGCACAATGGCATAGTTTTCATATATTTGGGTAATAGGAGGTTGTGTTTTACCGATGGTACGGGAAACTGCTTCGCTCTGGATAGACCCCGCGGAATCCCATTGGTAGTATGACTATGTGTCTATGGGAGTCTACAATCAGGGTAGGTGTATTTGGTCTTAACCTGAGACTTGCACCGCTAATACTTGCGACAATCAATATACTTTGGTTGAGGTCGTCCAGGGCTTTAACAGGTTCTGTGTACGCCAATACTGGGTATATTGAGAATCGTAGTGTGTTGGGTGTGATGTTAAGACGGAAGTATCACTCCAGTCATATGGAGATGATGGTCACATATGATACGGAACTCGTTCTCTTAAATGCTCGAGCTATCGAGATATTATGACTAGGTCATGTATATCCGATTATAGAGACTAGTTGTCAGACATCCGATATGTGCTTCGTACGGGGCAGACACAATTCCAGCCCCAGGCCTAGCACGTGATCATCCGATGCTGGATCGAAATACGCAATACTTCGGTATACTACGCTTGATATAGATCTAAAATTCCTATAAGGATATTTCTGGAGAATTGGGTAGGCATGGCACTTTGCTAGAGGCCAACCTTGTCTTGTAAATCGGTACAAACGTAGTACGAGGTACTTACGTGTTTGGATAGTCCGGCGACCGAATTTACTGCCAACATATCCGGGGATCTCATGGGTCGCTTCCCGAAGATTCACCGATGATGTATGACTCACACTTTATTAATCTGAGATTAATTAGATTAGAGAGAAAATTAATCTGGGATTAATTACGGAGATATTTTATCTGGGATAAAATATTAAATAAAGAGAGAGAATGATTAATTTGGAGTTAATCGATAAAATAATATATTCGATATATTATGTGAAATTGGATTTCGACGCGGAATTAAAATTAGATTTTAATTCGGGCGAATGAATTAATTTAGAATTAATTCGTTAGCTACGTGAATAGTGATTTCGCTAGGCGTAATCGTTTAATTACGTCGCGACGGAAAATTCGTTAATTTGGAATTAGCAAACCCGGGCCCGGGATTATTTACGAGCGCATTTGCATTTCGAATTCGAGTGCGGCACACAAGTCAAATCGAGCGTCAAATCGCTAGTCACATCAAACGTCAAATCACATGTCACTTTGAGTGATGTGACAATTTGATTGATTGATTTGATTGATTGATGTAGTAGTTGAAAAGCACTTTTTGCTTTTTGCTTTTTTCTTTTGACTTTTGTTTTTTGAAATTTAAAATGGTAAATGCTTTATTAATTTGGGAAATTATAAAAGCATTTTACAATTTTATTTTTCAATTATCTCTCTCTCTCCTCACTTTACGGTTTCTAAGGAAACCTAAATTTTTCCCTCCTCTATTTCTTTCTCTCTTTCACGGCTTAGAGCCACCGATTTCTTCTCTCCAATTTCTGGTTTGACCGAACAAAAGGAAGAAGAAGAAGTGCTAGCTCACCTTGAGTCAATACAAAGGTGATAGGGCAGTGTTCTTGTGAGCTTCGAATCATTTTTGGAGCTTGAAGCTTGGAGCTTCAATGGAGTCAACCATGGCCGATCATGGAGGAGGCAAACCAGCCCAAAATTGAGCAGTCCAGCAGTGCAAGGAGCTTCATTGCCGCGAGTTTGAGAAGCTTGAAGGCTCTTGTTCTTCGCGTCGCAAGATCCGGTCAATGTGAGTATATTCCGCACCTCCATTG
This sequence comes from Zanthoxylum bungeanum, assembly GCA_019454045.1. Taxonomy (NCBI): domain Eukaryota; kingdom Viridiplantae; phylum Streptophyta; class Magnoliopsida; order Sapindales; family Rutaceae; genus Zanthoxylum; species Zanthoxylum bungeanum. The sequence goes on along the minus strand of SKCR01028736.1, from coordinate 36,934 downwards.
ATGTGTATTCACTTGTTTCATTGCTTGATTTCATGATCTTGGGACCTAATAAGAAACCAACACCCCTACCGGATCTAGGAATTATATTGGATCCAATCGATCTTAGAGATTTACCTAGTTAATTATCATACAATTTGTTGGCCAAAGTCAAGATTGTGTGATATTTAACGGGATCCTAGCCCACTAGGAAACACGGTTTCCCGAGTACTCGACAGAGGGTTAGAGGCTCGCCGAAAAATAGTGGGAGGCAAGAATTGAATTTGCAATATTCGTTTAATTACTTGCCATACGCGCTCAACACAAATATCATTCGTCAAAGAAATTAAATGTTAGTTGGACTAATATTTAAACGTTATTCTAATTAACAGTTGGACTGTATTTAAACTATTCATTTATAGTTGATTTTATAATTGGATTATAGTAATCAATATAATTGATTTTAATCTATTAAATTATAGTTGATTAAATAGTTGGATTATAGTAATCATTATAATAAATAGTACCAAAATCGTTGATTAAATAGTTGGACTATTAGAATCAAGATAGAAATTGAAAGATTGACATTTAAAACATAATCCTAGGGAAAATGTATTTAAATGGCTTAATTTTCAAATTGGGAATAATTTCAGGATGGTCCTGGAAACTAATAAGTTACTTTATTTGATAAAATAACATATTAGGCCTAAGCCCGGAGTTAAGCAAATAGTAGAGCATAATCTTTGGAAGATTTATGTGATGATAACTTTAGTGCTTAATCCATTAAGCTTGTCGCAGTAGACTCCTTAATTTCTGAATCATAACTAAGGATTAGATCCTTAAAGTATGATAATGAAATTGAAGGATCTTCATAAATCTATCTTTAGATTTTAGAAGTACTAAATTGCAATAGTAAACTCTTGGAGAGTTAATGACTATTCTCAAGGAGACAAAGTCAAACTTTGCAATTGGCGAGTGGCGTAAGGGGCACCTTATTTCGATATTCTAGAAACTCGAGGCTTGGCCAAAGGCTTCTGGAATATGGAAAAGGGCAAAGGCAAAAATCATTATAATCTTCTGGGAAGATAAAAGACATATCCCAAAATGTCTGCTAAATGTGGCAAACGGGATCGCGGAAGCGTGACTGCCATTTGGACAAAGCAGACATGAAGGAATTGAAGAACGAGCAAGGCTCTGACTTCAAATATGTTTGTCATAAATATATTCACTACTAGTATTAAAATTGGAGTTTAGATACTTAGTGTGATATAAATATATATTGATGTTCAGAATCTGCTATGAGCAGGATACTGACCTCAATTGAGATTTATCTGCGGATTGGAAATGGGACGAAAGTCACTATTTTAACCGTAGATACCTAACTTTAGGAACTACCCTCGGGTGTGTACTTAAATTAGGATACTGTTATAATGTAACTAGTTTGACTAGAAACATTATCTTTATATCAGTGTTTAACCCGTTGCGGGTGAACCTTTATATTCTAGAACACTAAAGTGTTTCATTATATAAAGATGATATTGAGATAAACACATTAGATGTGAATAACAACATTTATATTTTGAATATAAATAAATCTCAAATATATAATATGACAAACAAGTAGCTCAAACAGATTTGATCAGAAGAAACTGACAAGTGGCATTGTTGTCTGGGACACAATCAAACAAGACTCGTATATCCACACTTTTGAAGAGTGGGTACTAGGACTGATTTGATTCCATTCAAATAAAGTCTACGAATCTAGTTCATTGGGCAAAGTTCCTATAACACATTCACTTGGTAAAAAGTGTTAATGCCACCAATCTGTTAGCCCTAGTTCATAGTGAAGCAAGTGGGCCCATGTCTAGCTAGGCTAGAGGTGGATATGAATATTTCGTGACCTTTACGGATGTGGCATCGCGTTATGGTTATGTGTTTCTTTTGAAACATAAATCGGAAACTTTTAAAGTTTCGACACGAAATAGACAAATATATCGGCTAAAGTATTAAACCATCACGGTAAGACCGTAACGAAAAATACTTAAGCAATAAGTTTCTAATACACTTGAAAGATTATAGTATTCTTTCAAATGAGGACTCCTCCCGGAACACGTCAAGTTGACGGTGTGTCCGAACTGAGTAACCGAATTTTATTGGACATGATAAGGTTAATCATGAGTCACTCTGAGCTACCATTTCCTTTAACGGATAAGCATAAACAGTGCAGAACTTATTTTGAATAAGGTTCCATTAAAATCTGTTAGACAGACTTCATATTAGATATGAACAGGAAAGAAACTAGGTTTCTCATTCCTGTAAATTTGGGTATGCTAGGCATACGTTTGGATGATACCAAACAAGAACCCAAATTAGATAAGTGCCAATTGTAGGTTATCCTAGGGAAACCATAAGCATAGTGCTTATACATCTCACTAGAGAACAATGTAATTGTTGCTCACCATGCGGTTTTCCTAAGAGGAATACCGATATGCAGTGGTAAGTCGGAGGATAGTAAAACTTGATGAAAATCGGAGTAATACTATTCCAGGCACCGATTCCTTAATGGAACACAAATAGTTCATCAAGGATGAAACTATACCAGTAATCTTTGTATACACAAGAACCGCGTAGTTCGGAGAGAGTCAGAAAACAACCTGGGGTATGGGTTTCTGATCTCACCTCATAAAGATGTCTATCTTATTGAGGAATACCAACTGACTACGTATGAGGAAGTGATACAAGGTATCGAATCCCTATTATGGCAAAGTGCCATGAGTCCGAAATGGATTCCATGTAAATCAACTATGTTTAGACACTAGTTGATGTACCGCAAGGCATCGTGCCTATAGGTACTATATAAGTCTTCAAGGAAGACGTACATGGATGGCAACATACCAACGTATAAAGCTAGGCTTTTAGCGGAAAGGTATCGTTATCAACATTATGTTGATTACGATTCAACCTTGTACCTGTTGCCACAGTAAATCCATTTGGATAATGTTTGCTTTAGCTGCGTGTTTCATTTATGAAATATGGCAGCTGGAACGACAAAATCGCTTTCCTTAAAAGGAAACCTTTTGGAGGATGTTTACAACATCCTGTCGGTTTTGTCGTACCATAACAAGCAAACAAGGTTTGCAGGTTATTCGATCCATGTTTGGATTGAAGCAAGCATAGGTTCTTAGAATTATCATTTTGATGTAATCATAATAGTTTATGATTTAATTGAAAATGAAAATGATTCTTGTGTATATAAGAGGGTTATTGGGAGCGCACTGACAATCCTTGTCCTATACAATAATGATAATATATTTCATTTCTTGGAAATGATATTCCCATAATAACTATCAGTGAAAGCTTGGCTTTCATAAAACTCTCCGAGAACTCGTACATTGAAAAATGTACGCGACTTGGTGTCTCATACGCTTTGAGCATATGGATTCACAAATAGGCCAATCCAAGTGATAGTCACTGGATTGATGTTAAGAACATCCGTTAGTTTCTTAGAGAACTAATGATACATTCTTAAACTATGGAGAAGGAGAACTTGAAGTGACTGGGATCACTACTGTAAGTTTCCTAAACCGATAAGACGACTACAAGTCGCAAACGGTACTACAAAGTTTGAATAACGGAACAGTGAGCTGGAAATCTTCCAAGCAAGATATTGTTATCGAATAAACAAAAAATGTGGGTTATTGCTGTAGCTGAGGCAGCAATAGAAGCCTTCTGGGTCGATAATAATCTAATTAGATTAGATATAATTCTGTTAGCAGCTGAGCTAGGCGTCAACACAGGCTAAAGAATTAATGGTCTCATCAACGATCCAGATACATACTTCGATATTCATCTGATTCGTTCGGATCATACATCGTGGCGATGTGATGATCGAATAAATTGCATCAGATAATAATCATGCAAATCCGCTGACGAAAGCGCCTTCTCAGCAGTTTGAGCCAACCGTACATAGTTCGGGTGTAAGACACTCGAGTGACTGGCTATAGGCCAAGTGGGAGATTGTTGGACAATTATGACCCATAGCGTCACTATTTGTACAGATCATGGTGTTGTTGTAAAAATTAACTATGTGACAAAGGAGATTGCTCTCTTATCATTTGTGAATAGATCACCAAGTTGTATAAATGATAGGAGGTCCCTATGATTAGTTCCTGGATTGAGAATGATATGAGACAGTATCAGTCCACGAAGGATTAATCATTAAATATCCCTAGTCAGAGCATTATCGAGATTGGACATCGATGAATGCGTAAAATACTAGTATTACACTTGTGCGCGTTGTGAGGGCACAACGACATAGTTCTCATATATTTGGGTTTAGGATACTCATGCAAGTGTAATAGGAGGTTGTGTTTACCGATGGTACGGGAAACAGCTTCGCTCTGGATAGACCCCCTCGGAATTCCATTGGTAGTATGACTATGTGTCTATGGATTAATCGATTAATTAATATATTTGATATATTAAACAAAATTGGATTTCGACGAGTAATTAAAATTAGATTTTATTTCGGGCGAACGAATTAATTTAGAATTAATTCATTAGCGACGTGAATAGTGATTTCGCTAGGCATAATCATTTAATTACGTCGCAACAGAAAATTTGTTAATTTGGAATTAGCAAACTCGAGCCCGAGAGTGTTTGCGAGTGTATTAGCATTTCGAATTCGAGTGCGGCACACAAGTCACATCAAGCATCAAATCATTAGTCACATCAAGCGTCAAATCAAATGTCACTTTGAGTGATGTGACAAGTTGTCACTTGATTGAGTGATGTGAGTGATGTGAGTTGTTGGAGTTGTTGGAAAGCTTTTGTATTTGACTTTTGGAAAACCAAATATTTGGTAATTCATTTATTTGTTTTTTGAAAATGGATAAAGTGTATTAGATACACTTAAAAACACAACTAACACACATCTCTCTCTCTCTCACATTTTCTCTCATCTCTCACGCCCATGGAGGGGAAATTTCTTCACTGGTTTTGGCAGTGAACTGCCGTGAACCAAGGAGAAATGGGAAGAAAATGTTTGATTTTTGTGGCAAATTTCATAAGAGCTAGCACTCCGAGAGACATGCGAAGGTGATAGGGAAGTCCACCCATGTGCCGGGAATCATTTGACGAAGCTTGGAGCTTGATGGAGGACCAAAGCCGAGCCTTGGAGGGCCAAAAATAGTGGGCTGTTGTAGCTCACTGTCGTGAGCAGTACAAGGGCAGAAAACAGTTTTTGTTGCCTCGCTCGTCGCCCAACCGATCGATGTGAGTATTACGCAACTTCGTTGATTTGTATTCGCACTTATTTCATGCTTTTTTAATGATCTTGGGACCTTAGCAAACACCAACAGCTGGTTGGTAATTATCATGCAAAGTTAATATATTATATTAAGGGAGATATCTAAAATAGAAGTAATAAAAGTGGATCATTTTACCTCAGCATTTTCTTTTATTGTACTTTTACTTTATTTACTTTTCAGCATTTACTTTTCAGCAATTTACTTTCAGCAATTTACTTTCAGCATTTACTTTTCAGTAATTTACTTTTCAGCATTTACTTTTCAGCATTTAATTTTCAGTATTTAATTTTCAGTATTTAATTTTAGCATTTACTTTCCGTCATTTACTTTTCAGCAATTTACTTTTCAGCATTTTACTTTATGTCTTTTATTTTATTTAAGTTTTTACTAGCCCTAGTTATGTGTCGTAACTAAGTTAGTTATCTGGGGTTGTGATGAATTCTAATATCACCGGTTTATAATGGGTTATATTATAGTTTGGGTAATTTAAAGGTTTACTTATAAAGTCTTAAGATTAATGCTTCTTGTTGTCTGATCACCAATAAGATTGATGTGGTAAATCTAAAGTAAACTTGATAAATGAATTTTAGGTTTCAGTCTTAGACTTAATAGCCCACGATCTTCCTTGAGGATAGATAACCCTTTAATAGATTTCCTTACAGGATATACATATACCTGTCGGGCGGGAGTAGCCATAATTGAAACTTAAACTTAATGAATCCAGGTAATTTGGTTGACATAGACATATGGTTCAATTGGGTTATACTGGGTATTTGCGTCTGACCATCGACAGTGGCTTTCGCATAATTTAGTGTTCCAGGTTAGTAAACCGATTTATTATACAAACATAAAATAACCACTTCATCTTTTAAAAGATATTAGAAAGATTCACAACCCTAGATAGTTTTTAATATTGAATTTTCTTAAACCTATTTTTGTGCAATTTTATTTACTTGTTTTTAAATTTAAAATCATCACCATTTCAAATCAATCAATCAACCTGTTAGATACTAGTAATCATTTGACCTCATAAAATTAATAGATTAGGTATTAAGTCCTCGTGGGATTGATACTGTTTATACTAGTTGAACGATACGTACGCTTGCGTTATACGTATGTGTTTACGCCGGTCAAGTTTTTGGCGCCGTTGCCGGGGACTTATTTATCTTTCACTATTAGTTTAGAGGTTAGATACCTTTACTTGTATCTAATTTCTTTTTACTCATTATTTTTGTTTTCTTGTGTTTCAGGTTCTCAGAAACTTCATGAGACGAACCAGAAGCTTTGAACTCCGAATGCTTGACCCAGAAATTGAAAGAACCATCAGACAGTTGAGAAGGGAAAGGCGAGAAGGCCAAGAAGCTTTGGTTAACATGGAACCTGAACCTTTGGAGGTTGCACAACCGATTCCCATTCGAGACAGAACCATTCCGGTGGTTGACAGACTCATTTCTTGTATTGTACTTCCTCCCTTACCAGCAAATGCGGGTGACATCAAAACATGCATTCAGATGATTCAGCTGTCAGTTTAGTTTGGGGGGAATGCAACTGAAGATCCTAATGCCCACATCAGCAACTTCCTGGAAGTTTGCGGCACTTTCAATTACAACCGAGAAGCTGAAGAAGCAATGAGGCTGCATATTTTCCCATACTCCTTGAAAGACAGAGCTAAAGCTTGGCTACATTCACCACCAGCAGGTTCCATCACAACTTGGAAAACTTTAGCCAACAAATTTCTTTCAAAGTACTTTCCACCAGCTAGAACTGGAAAGCTGAGGAATGACATCACATCCTTTATGCAACACGACTCATAAACTCTTTACGAAGCTTGGGAAAGATACAAAGATTTGCTCCGGAAATATCCTCACCATGAGATTCCAAAATGGCTTCAAGTCCAAACCTTCTATAATGGACTTTCTAGACTGATGAGAACTACAATCGATGCTGCTGCTGGAGGAGCTTTAATGGAAAAAATGAGAAGATCAAGCCTGAGACCTAATCGAAGAAATGGCCAACAACAATTCCTTGTGGCCAACAGAAAGGAGCATGATCCAAAGAATTACAGGAATTTATGAAAGTGGAGCCAATATAGCAGTCAACGCCAAGCTAGATCAGATATGCAAATTCATGGAGACTCTCAGCACTGGATCCACAAGTTCACCAAATGGAGGAGCACCAGAACCAAACCAACTTGAAGAGACGGTGAATTATGTCAACAATTTCAACAGACAGGGGAACAATCCATATTCTAACACCTACAACCCAAGGTGGAGGAATCATCCCAATTTATCATGGAGCAACAATTCAGGACAAAAGAACAATCCACCACCTGGATTCCAACAGCAGAACTATTCACCACCAGGATTTCAACAACAGAAGAAAGGCCATGAACATGAAAAAGAACCAGAAATGAAAGTATGGATTGCAGAGATGTTCAAAAAGCAACAAGCAGCATATGATGCTATCTTTCAGAGCCAATTTGCTTCCATCAAAGCAGTGGAGAATTGATGAGCGGAAAATATATCAATATTTACCGCCCCTTTAACTTAATATTTTGTTTAGTTTCTCGGGTTTGATGAACGTTTTGATGTGTTTTAGTTTATTTTGCAGATAAAATAATATAGGGTCTCAATGAAATCATTTAGGATGAAATATAGGTCAAATAAGGGCAATTATTGGACTTGATATTTTAATTTTGGAGATTGGAAATTTGAAAGGGCGTTTTGACGAAGTGCAGTTTTGGAAATTCCAGTTTTGCGCATCTGTCGTATTTTGGGCATAACTTTTTACTCAGATATTGGATTGAGCTGATTCAAGTTCCAGATTAAAGAAGATTCAAAGATCTACAACTTTGAAAGACAAAATAATTTCGAATTTGATGAGTGGTAATTACATCACTTATTCCCACTCATTTAGCCTAATGTTTTGTATTGTTTCTCGAGTTTTATGAACGTTTTGATGTGTTTTGTTGTTATTTTGCAGATAAATAAAGTTTGGAAAGCATTGGAGGCAATTTGGGACAAAAATGTGTCAACAAGGATATTTTCGTCTTTTACGCGTCGCGACGCTAAAGCCTTGCGCGTCGCGACGCCCAGCATGCGCCGGACTTGCTAACTTGCGCCTTGTGCCACGTGTCGAAATCTGATTGGTCAAAACTTGTTAACGTGCGCCGATCATGCTAACGTGCGCTGTGACACGTGTCACCATCACAATGGTTATGCTAACGTGCGCCCGCCGCCACGTGTTAACATCTGATTGGACCAAACCAAACGCGTGCCACGTGTCGTCTCACCATTGGACCGAATTATTGACGAATAAGGTGCCGCCACGTGTCAAGCTGCTATTGGACCGAAATTCCCACCTATCAGCGCCTGTCACGTGTCGTCCTGATATTCGACCGTATCGCCAGCCAACCACAGCGTGACACGTGGCTCAATTATTGCTGCCGACAGACGCGTGGTCAACCCGCGTGGACTCCGCGTGGACTGTTTCCAACGTCGCGACGCTGGACCAAAATCAGCCTATAAAAGGAGGCCGCCAGATTCATTTTTCTTCATGCTCTCCTTGGGAAATTCTCCCTGATTTTATAGGAAGCATCTATTTTTGTATATATAAATAATATTTTTAATTTATGTCTTTTAATTTTCAGTAATAGTAGTTCTCTTCTTCTACCTTTCTTTAATGTTTAGTAGTTAATTTACCGCTGGGGATAAGGTGAAGCTTTTATTATTTTAATTTAGATTAACCTCCCTTAAATATAATATGGAAATTATAATTCAAACTATAAAAGATTACCGCCTTAATGGCTAGTTTTATTTAATTGACATAATGTGGCACCGCCTATATGGCTGGTCTTTAGGTGACAGGTAATTACCGCCTATATGGCTGGTTTATGTTCAATTACTATTACCGTCTTTATGGCTGGTCGGACTTAATTTGACTTAATAAGGAATACCGCCTTTATGGCTGGTCGGTAATATCATGTTTAATTTCTGTATTATATTAAGGGAGATATCTAAATTATAAATAGTAAAAGTGGATCCTCAACCCCCAGTATTTTATTTTTATTCTAGGGAAGTTATGAAACACAATACACACACTTAATAATTGATTTTCTTTTTATGGGTAGTTCTTTAGTTTGTTTATTGAGTCTTAAGCTTAATGCGTCTTGTTAACTGGCAATTAATAAGATTGATGGGGTAAATCTAAAATGAACTAGACATAGGGATTTTAGGTTTCAGCCTTAGATTCAATAGCCCACGATCTTCCATGAGGATAGATAACCCTTTTAATAGATTTCCTTACAGGATAGGAATATACTTGTCGGGCGGGGGTAGCCATAATTGGAACTTAAACTTAATGAATCCAGGTAATGTGGTTGACATAGACATATGGTTCAATTGAGTTATACTGGGTATTTGCGTCTGACCATCGGAAGAGGCTTTTGCATATTTTCGTGTTCCAGGTTAGCAAACTGAATTAGTAACATAAATAAGAGAATCAATTCATCCTTTAACAGTATTGTGTGGAGTCACGACCCTAGATCTTTTGAGTCTGTTTATTTATTTTCCTTAGTATTTTATTTTGTTTATTTTATTAAGCAATTCCACATTCACCAATCAAAGCAATCAATTCCCTTCTCCCTATAATTAGATATCTGTAAATAAATAGATTCAACAATTAATAACAACAGTAGGAATTAAGTCCTCGTGGGATCGATATTTTTATACTACTTGAACGATAACTGCGCTTGCGTTATACATGTGTGTTTGCACCGGTCAGAATTCTGAACATTTCATGCCCGAAATTGATGAACAATCCAGAAGTGTGTAGTGTGTAATTATTAAAGTCACTTTCAATCATTTTCAAAGCAAAAAATAAATTAATAAATAAATAATAAAAATTATCAAATCATCACCAAACATGATAAGAGATTAGTGGAGCAATTAATAATGGATTTGGTGGAGCAATTAGTGGATCAATTAGTGGAGCAATTATAATTGATTTGGTGGATGATGATTTGATGGAGGCAAAATTTTTCCTATAAATACCAAGCTATTTCATTGTAAAACTCATACTTTCTTCTAAGGAATTCCTTAAGAATACTAAGAAGATTGTATCTTGTTTGTTTATTTACAGCTTTCAGTAATTAATTTTTGTTTTCGCACTTTCTTTTCTTTACTTTTCAGTTTTTACTTTCCGCAATTTACTTTTACGCACAGTACTTTTCTTTCTTTAATTTTCAGTTTTTACTTTTCAGTAATTTACTTTCAGCAATTACTTTTCAGCAATTTATTTCAGTTTTTACTTTTCAGTAATTTACTTTCAGCAATTTACTTTTCAGCAATTTACTTTCAGCAATTTACTTTCAGTAATTTACTTTCAGCATTTAATTTTCAGTATTTAATTTCAGCATTTACTTTCAGCATTTACTTTTCAGCATTATTTAGTATTTTTCAGTATTTTACTTTAGTCTTTTATTTAATTAAGTTTTTTTTACTACCCGTAAATATGTGTCATAACTAAGCCAGTTATCTGGGGTTGTGATGAAATCCAATATCACTGGTTTATAAGGGGTTAGATTATAGCTTGGGTAATATAAAGATTTATTTATTGAGTCTTAAACTTAATGCTTTTTCATTAACTGGCCATTAATAAAATTGATCTGGTAAATCTAAAATGAACTAGACATAGGGATTTTAGGTTTCAGCCTTAGACTCAATAGCCCACGATCTTCCTTGAGGATAGATAACCCTTTAATAGATTTCCTTACAGGATAGGAATTATACCTGTTGGGCGGGGGTAGCCATAATTGGAACTTAAACTTAATGAATCCAGATAATTTGGTTGACATAGACATATGGTTCATTTGGTTAAACTGGGTATTTGTGTCTGACCATCGACAGAGGCTTACACATAATTTAGTGTTCCAGGTTAATAAATCAATATGTTACCCAACTATAAGATAACCACTTCATCTTTAAAATGATATTGGAAGAAATCACAACCCTAGATAGTTTTTAATATTGAATTTTCTTAAAACCTATTTTCGACAAATTTATTTACTTGCTTTTAAATATAGAATCGTCACCATTTCAAATCAATCAATCAACCTGTTAGATGCTAGTAATCATTTGACCTCATAAAATTAATAGTTTTGATATTAAGTCCTCGTGGGATCGATATTTTTATACTACTTGAACGATATGTGCGCTTGCGTTATACGTGTGTGTTTACGCCGGTCAAGTTTTTGGCGCCGTTGCCGGGGACTTATTTATCTTTTACTATTATTTTATGGGTTAGATACCTTTACTTGTATCTAATTTTCTTTTTACTTATTGTTTTTTTTTTCTTGTGTTTCAGGTTCTCAGAAACTTCATGAGACGAACCAGAAGCTTTGAACTTCGACCGCTTGACCCAGAAATTGAAAGAACCATCAGACATTTGAGAAGGGAAAGGCGAGAAGGCCAAGAAGCTTTAGTCAACATGGAACCTGAACCTTTGAACGTTGCACCACCAATTCCCATTCGAGACAGAACCATTCCGGTGATTGACAGACTCATTTCTTGCATTGTACTTCCTCCCTTACCTGCAAATGCGTGTGACATCAAAACATGCATTCAGATGATTCAGCACTCAGTTCAATTCGGGGGGAATGCAACTGAAGATCCTAATGCCTACATCAACAACTTCCTGGAAGTTTGCGACACTTTTAATTATAACCGAGAAGCGGAAGAAGCAATGAGACTGCGAGTTTTTCCATACTCCTTGAAGGACAGAGCTAAAGCTTGGCTACATTCACTACCACCAGGTTCTATCACAACTTGGAACACTTTAGCCACCAAATTTCTTGCAAAGTAATTTCCACCAGCCAGAACCGGAAAGCTGAGGAATGACATCACATCCTTTGTACAACAAGACTCAGAAACTCTCTACGAAGCTTGGGAAAGGTACAAGATTTACTCCGGAAATGTCCACACCATGAGATTCCAAAATAGCTTCAAGTCCAAACATTCTATAATGGGCTTTCTGGAATAATGAGAACCACAATTGATGCTGCTGCTGGAGGAGCTTTAATGGCAAAAGGAGAAGATCAAGCCTGGGAACTAATCGAAGAAATGGCCAACAACAATTCCTTGTGGCCAACTGAAAGGAGCATGATCCAAAGAATTTCAGGAATTTATGAAAGTGGAGCTAATACAGCAGTCAACACCAAGTTAGATCAAATATGCAAATTCATGGAGACTCTTACCACTGGATCCACAAGTTCACCATATGGAGGAGCACCAGAACCAAACCAACATGAAGAGACGGTGAATTATGTCAACAATTTCAACAGACAGAGGAACAATCCATATTCCAACACCTACAATCCGGGGTGGAGGAATCATCCTAATTTTTCATGGAGCAACAACTCAGGGCAAAAGAACAATCCACCACATGGATTCCAACAGCAGAACTATCCACCACCTGGATTCCAGCAACAGAACAAAGGCCAAGAACAGATAAATGAACCAGGAATAACAGAAGTGTTGAATCAGTTAAAAAAATACGATGCTATGTTTCAGAGCCAATCAGCTGCCATCAAAGCACTGGAGAATCAAATCGGACAACTGGACAATGCTCAGAGTTACAGACCGCCAGGTAATCTTCCCAGCAACACAGAACCAAATCCAAGGAACCGAGGGAATGAGCAATGTCAAGCTATTACCTTAAAAAGCGGTATGGTACTGAGATCAATAAAGATGTTGGAATCAAAGCAACAATTGAGGAAGTTCCAAAAGATGCAGTTCCACATATGGAGGAAAAAGAAGAAGGAAAAAGAAGCAAAGGAAAAAGAACAGATCACTCCACCTCCACCTTTTCCTCAACATCTTCAGAAGAACAAACTGGACAAGCAGTTTGCTCGATTCCTGGAAATCTTCAAAAAGCTGCATATCAACATTCCATTTGCAGAAGCGTTGGAACAAATGCCCACCTATGCCAAATTCATGAAAGATATTCTTTCACGAAAGCGGAGATTGGGAGATTACGAGACAGTAGCATTAACAGAAGAATGCAGTGCTATCATTCAGAGGAAACTTCCCCCGAAGTTGAAAGATCCTGGCAGTTTCACTGTTCCTTGCGTCATAGGAGAACATAACTTTGGTAAGGCTTTATGTGATTTAGGTGCTAGTGTTAACTTGATGCCTTTTTCTATTTTCACGAAATTACAGATTGGAGAAACAATGCCAACTTCAGTCTCACTAAAACTTGCTGATAGAACGCTAGTATTTCCGAGAGGTGTAGTTGAAGATGTGCTGGTCAAGGTTGACAAATTCATTTTCCCAGCAGATTTTATTGTCCTTGATATGGAGGAAGACGTAGACGTGCCAATCATCATTGGGAGACCATTCTTGGCTACAGGTCAAACCATTATTGATGTACAAAAAGGAGAACTAACCATGAGGGTACAGGACCAAGAAGTAACATTCAATGTTTTCAAGGCCATGAATTTCCCAGATGATGAAAAGAAGGAGGAATGTTTCAAACTCGATGTGATACACAGTACCATTCAGAACTCTGATGAAAGACAAAGTTCTACTGACAAACTTAAAACATGTCAATTGCCTGTGGAGCCTAAAGATAAAGCATCTTTTGCACTAAAGAGCCAATTCTTGCTCTACAAGCAATAGAAGAGAAAAGGTTCCACCAGCTCAACGAATTGGAGGAATTTCACAATCAGCCTTTTGAAGATGCCAAATTGTACAAAGAAAAGGGCAAGAAAAGACATGATGAGAAGTTAGTGCGCATACAACTGGAACCAGGGCATAAGGTACTGTTAAACAAATCAAGGGTGAAATTCTTCCATGGAAGCCAAAATCACGGTGGTCAGGTCCATTTGTGATCACCAAAGTTTTACCAAATAGAGCCATTGAGATACATGATCCTGACGCTAACAAAACTTTCAAGGTTAAAAACAAGCATGTCAAGCACTACTGGGAGAATCATTTGAGCGACAAAAAGAAAGTGTCACACTTTCAGATCCAGCTTAACGTTCGAGAAGTCACGTCTAGCTGTCGACGTTAAACTTAGCGCTAGCAGGGAGGCAACCCATGCAATTTTTGTAATATTGTGATTTGGTGTGTTTATTTAATTTTATGTTTAGTTTTTGCAGATTAAGTCAATTCAAGATGGAAGAAGCTCTCGCAAATCTTCACAAGCAATTTCCTTCTCTCCCTCCAAAATCTCTGATGAAAGTATACAAAGCTCGCTTGGAATGGATGAGGTTATTGACAATCCATGGTATTCCTAATGATATTCGTTGGGTAATTGAAGCACGAGTCCGATTGGCAGGTGAGTCTTCTGACTATTTTATTTCACATCTGCCTGGTTTTGGAAGAAGCACCTATGCAAAGAAACGTAGAGCTAAGCAAATGGGTGTTTGTTTCAAATGTGCACGATTTAATTGCATCACTCGTTGTCGTTCTTTAGGAATGGTGTCTGATAATCACGAAGACAAAATTAAATTCATTAGGGATGGCTTGAGTAAGGAGTCTTTAGATGATATATCTTCGACTCTTGAGACGCATCCCAGGGATATGTTCACATAGCCATTCGCAAATTACATACACAATCCCAAAAGGAAAGACAACTGTTAAGTCTCGGGAATCTGACTCAAAAAGACCCTGTTTGCCAATTTATAAGAAAATTGGATGGGAAGCTTGTCCCTGATGCATAGACGTCATTCAAGCCGTTACTTTTCTTGTAAATATTATATTCTCGTTGTCTTTTCTTAATAATTGTGATTTGTTTTGTTGTTTTTTTTTATTTTCTCCGACAGGATCCAGACCTTTTGACCTTTCACGATTTCTTTTGTTGTTTAGCTAACAGTCGTCCTTTGGAAGATACTTGTGCTATTTTTACTCACCCTTTTCAGGAACTATAAATTCAGCCCGTCATTGCACTTTTGAAGGCATCCTGATTGAAAAGAAATACATAAAAAATGGAAGCCACTTCAAGAAGACGAGTTGAAAACATCTGTGTGTTTTGCGGTAGTAGTGTTGGAACTAAACCACAATACATAGAAGCAGCACAGGAATTGGGTCGAGTCTTAGCTGCAAGGAATATGCACTTAATATATGGCGGAGGCAATCTTGGACTTATGGGGATCGTTTCAAAGGCGGGTACAGGAAGGGGGCAGTCACGTTTTGGGAATCATCCCAAAACCTTGGCAGAGGCAAATCTATTGGATCATCAAACAGAGAGGAACTGATTGGTGCCAGGTATGTCTGAACGACTGGTAGAAATGATTAACCGTGCTGATGCTTTTATTGCTTTGCCAGGTGGCTTGGGCACATTGGAGGAATTTTTATAGTACTATCTTGGGCGAACCTGAACATACACCAGAAACCAATTGGGCTATTTAACGTTGATGGATTTTATGATTTTCTTTGTGTGTTTCTTGATGATGCCCGGAGAAATGGGTTCGTGTCAAAACCTATGAAAGAACTCCTCTTCACTGCCAGAACTGCTCTGGATCTAATAGACCAACTCATAGCCTATGAACCACAAGTTGACCCTATCCTTTCAAAGATAAATTGGTCCGAGGACGATCGTGGTAAGAGGCGTCGGATAAATCTGGATCTTAACCTTTAATTTCCTGTAGAATTTCAGCTAACCAGGTATTATTTTCTAAACTCTTCTTCTACTGTTTAAGACATTGGGGACAATGTCTCATTTAGGTTTGGGGGAGGGAATTATTTGATGAGTACTTTATTTTTAGTTGTGTGTTATTTTTATTTTCAGTCCAAAATTTTTCGAAAAATACAAAAAAATTGAAAAATTTTCAAAAAATTACAAAAATATTTTGCGTTTTTGTGTTTTGACTAAAAATGTGTGAAATTGGTAAGAGATAGCCGAGTAAGGAGTTTCCACTCCTGAGACGTATCTCAAACCTATTTCGAAACAAGTTAATTTTTATTTATTTTTTTTGATTATTTAATTTGTAAATTCTCCATAAAACAGACTAAAATGAATCTTCATATGCTCAGTTGAGAGATATTATCAACATATATAGTAACATACGGACATGAGCTAACATTGAAAAGTTTGTAATATTCAGTGCTCTAGTTTAATTGGAGGAAGCATCTCAAAAAGCAATGGAGTAAAAAAAAAATAATAAAAAAAAATCCGAGATCCGAGTTATTAAGTCTGTAAGGGTGTTTTAACACCTAGTGCCCTAAAACCAACTGTTTGGGAGTCACTGGCCCAAAGCTCGTTACATGGATCAGAGATGCTGCAAAAAAAAAAAAAAAAATATATATATATATATATATATATATATTTATATCTGAAGTGGGTAATTAAGTCCGTAGGGGTGTTAACACCTGGTGCCCTAAAGCCAACTGGTTTGGGAGCCACCGACCCAACACTCGTTACATAGATGGAAGATTGTATATAAATAAAAAATAGAGAAAAATCAAAGAAAAATCAGAAAAATGAGAAAAATTATTTCATTGCTCCAAAAAGGTGTGAAATCTGATAGAACTTTAGGACAAAAATATTACACTCTTATCAACTGCACTTATGACTGTCGTGGCAAAAATGAGTTGTTTAATATTTTGTTGGTTGTGTATATGGAGAATGGTAAAAATAATCGGAGAGAATTTACTTATTTGGTAATTTAGAAAGAAACAAAACAACTAGTAACTTGGAGTAGAAGTTTCACCTGATTAGTCACTAACTTCTTTATTCTCTTTTCTCTTGTCTTTTTGCTTTTGTGTGCATTAGTTTTATTATCTTTTTACTTTTGTAAAACGTTTGTGGGTATCGTGTGCTGTAAGCCCTCACGAGACTACAACTCGTCCACTATGGACACTAGGGGTTTAAAGGCTTGTTGCATATGCTAAATGCAACCGTGATCCCTACGAAAGTGGCTTAGTTTAATTTTATTTTTATTTTTTTGTTTGCTCGAGGACTAGCAAAATGTTAGGTTGGGGGTGTGATGAGCGGAAAATATATCAATATTTACCGCCCCTTTAACTAATATTTTGTTTAGTTTCTCGGGTTTGATGAACGTTTTGATGTGTTTTAGTTTATTTTGCAGATAAAATATATTAGGGTCTCAATGAAATCATTTAGGATGAAATATGGGTAAATAAGGGCAATTATTGGACTTGATATTTTAATTTTGGAGATTGGAAATTGAAAGGCGTTTGACGAAGTGCAGTTTTGGAAATTCCAGTTTTGCGCATCTGTCGTATTTTGGGCATAACTGTTTACTCAGATATTAGATTGAGCTGATTCAAGTTCCAGATTAAAGAAGACTCAAAGATCTACAACTTTGAAAGACAAAATAATTTCGAATTCTGAATATTTCATGCCGAAATTGATGAACAATCCAGAAGTGTGTAGTGTGTAATTATTAAAGTCACTTTCAATCATTTTCAAAGCAAAAAATAAATTAATAAATAAATAATAAAAATTATCAAATCATCACCAAACATGATAAGAGATTAGTGGAGCAATTAATAATGGATTTGGTGGAGCAATTACTGGAAGCAATTAATAATTGATTTGGTGGATGATTTGATGGAGGCAAAATTTTGCCTATAAATACCAAGCCATTTCATTTGTAAAATTCATACTTTCTTCAAGGAATTCCTTAAGAATACTAAGAAGATTGTATCTTGTTTGTTTATTTACAGCTTTCAGTAAATAATTTTTTTTTTCGCACTTTCTTTTCTTTACTTTTCAGTTTTTACTTTCCGCAATTACTTTTACGCACAGTACTTTTCTTTCTTTAATTTTCAGTTTTTACTTTTCAGTAATTTACTTTCAGCAATTTACTTTCAGCAATTATTTTCAGTTTTTACTTTTCAGTAATTTACTTCAGCAATTTACTTTCAGCAATTACTTTCAGCAATTTACTTTCAGTAATTTACTTTCAGCATTTAATTTTCAGTATTTAATTTCAGCATTTACTTTCAGCATTTACTTTTCAGTATTTAATTTTCAGTATTTTACTTTATGTCTTTTTTTAATTAAGTTTTTTTTACTACCCGTAAATATGTGTCATAACTAAGCCAGTTATCTGGGGTTGTGATGAAATCCAATATCACCGGTTTATAAGGGGTTAGATTATGCTTGGGTAATATAAAGATTTATTTATTGAGTCTTAAACTTAATGCTTTTTCATTAACTGGCCATTAATAAAATTGATCTGTAAATCTAAAATGAACTAGACATAGGGATTTTAGGTTTCAGCCTTAGACTCAATAGCCCACGATCTCCTTGAGGATAGATAACCCTTTAATAGATTTCCTTACAGGATAGGAATATACCTGTTGGGCGGGGGTAGCCATAATTGGAACTTAAACTTAATGAATCCATATAATTTGGTTGACATAGACATATGGTTCAATTGGGTTAAACTGGGTATTTGTGTCTGACCATCGACAGAGGCTTACACATAATTTAGTGTTCCAGGTTAATAAATCAATATGTTACCCAACTATAAGAAACCACTTCATCTTTAAAATGATATTGGAAGAAGAAATCACAACCCTAGATAGTTTTTAATATTGAATTTTCTTAAAACCTATTTTGAAAAATTTATTTACTTGCTTTTAAATTTAGAATCGTCACCATTTCAAATCAATCAATCAACCTGTTAGATACTAGTAATCATTTGACCTCATAAAATTAATAGTTTTGATTTAAGTCCTCGTGGGATCGATATTTTTATACTACTTGAACGATACGTGCGCTTGCGTTATACGTGTGTGTTTACGCCGGTCAAGAATCAAATCGGACAACTGGCCAATGCTCAAAGTTACAGACCGCCAGGTAATCTTCCCAGCAACACAGAACCAAATCCAAGGAACATAGGAAAAAAGCAGTGTCATGCTATCATGTTAAAAAGCGGTACTAAAATCAACAAAGATGTTGGATCCAAAACAACAATTGAGGAAGTTTCAAAAGAAACAAAGCAACAGATGGAGGAAAAAGAAGCAAAGGAAAAAGAACAGATCATTCCACCTCCATATTTTCCTCAGCGTCTTCAGAAAAACAAACTGGACAAGCAGTTTGCTCGTTTCCTAGAGGTGTTTAAAAAGCTGCACATCAACATTCCATTTGCAGAAGCCTTGAAATAAATGCCCAGCTATCTAAAATTCATGAAAGACATTCTTTCAAGAAAACGGAGATTGGGAGATTACGAGACAGTAGCATTGACAGAAGAATACAGTGCCATCATTCAGAGGAAACTTCCCCCGAAGTTGAAAGATCCTAGCAGTTTCACCATTCCATGCATCATAGGAGAACATAACTTTGGTAAGGCTTTATGTGATTTAGGTGCAAGTTTTAACTTGATGCCTTTTTCTACTTTCAGGAAATTATAGATTGAAGAAACAATGCCAACTTCAGTCTCTCTACAACTTGCTGATAAAACGCTCGTATTTCCAAGAGGCGTAGTTGAGGATGTGCTGGTCAAGATTGACAAATTCATTTTCCCAGCAGATTTTATTGTCCTTGATATGGAGGAAGACGCAGACGTGCCAATCATCCTCGGGAGACCATTCTTGGCTACAGGTCGAACCATTATTGATGTACAAAAAAGAGAATTAACCATGAGGGTACATGACCAAGAAGTAACATTCAATGTTTTCAAGGCCATGAATTTCCCAGATGATGAAAAAAAGGAGGAATGTTTCAGACTTGATGTGATACACAGTACCATTCAGAACTCCAATGCAATGCAAAGTTCTACTGACAAACTTAAAACATGTCAATTGCCTGTGGAGCCTGAAGATAAAGTTTCTTTTGCACTGAAAAAGCCAATTCTTCCACTACAAGCAACAGAAGAGAAAAGGTTCCACCAGCTCAACGAATTGGAGGAATTTCACAATCAGCCTTTTGAGGATGCCAAATTGTACAAAGAAAAGACCAAAAAGAGACATGATGAGAAGTTAGTGCGCATACAACTGGAACCAGGGCATAAGGTACTGTTAAACAAATCAAGGGTGAAATTCTTCCCATGGAAGCCAAAATCACGGTGGTCAGGTTCATTTGTGATCACCAAAGTTTTACCAGATAGAGCCGTTGAGATACATGATCCTGACTCCAAAAAAAATTTCAAGTTTAAAAACAAGGGTGTTAAGCACTACTGGGGAGAATCATTTGAGCGACAAATAGAAAGTGTCACACTTTCAGATCCATGCTAACATTCGAGAAGTCAGGTCTAGCTGTCGATGTTAAACTTAGCGCTAGTAGGGAGGCAACCCATGCAATTTTTGTATATATTATGATTTGGTGTGATTTAATTTTGTGTGTTTAATTTTTGCAGATTAAGACATTTCAGGATGGAAGAAGTTCTCGCAAATCTTCACAAGCAATTTCCTTCTCTCCCTCAAAAATCTCTGATGAAAGTTTACAAAGCTCGCTTGGAACAGATGAGACTACTGATGATCAAAGGTATTCCTACTGATATTCATTGGATTATTGAAGCACGGGTCTGATTGGCAGGTGAGTCTTATGACTCTTTTATTTCACATCTGCCTGGTAGAGGAATGAGCACCTATGCTAAAAAGAGAAGAGCCAAAAGAATGTGTGTCTGTTATAAATGTGCTCGTATGTTTTGTGATACTCGTTGTCGTTCTTTAGGAATGATGTCTGATAACCGCGAAGATAAGATTAATTTTATTAGGGATGGCTTGAGTAAGGAGACTTTGGATGATATATCTAAAACTCTTGAGACGCATCCCAGTGGATATGTGTATCACGAAATTCGTGTGTTATATGTACAATTTCAAAAAGAAAGACAATAGTTAAGTCTTGGGAATCTGACTCAAAAAGACCCTGTTTGCCAATTTATAAGAAAATTGGATGGGAAGCTTGTCCCTGACGCATAGACGTCAATCAAACCGCTACTTTTCTTGTAAATATTATATCTCTTTGTTTTTTCCTAATAATTGTAATTTGTTTTGTTGTTTTCTTTTATTTTCTCCGACAGGATCCAGACCTTTTTGACTATCACGATTTATTTTACTATTAACTAATAATTGTCATTTGGCAGGTACTAGTGCTATTATTTTACTCACCCTTTTCAGGTGTTATAAATTCAACTCATCATTGCACTTTTGAAGAAATCCAGAGTAAAACATGGAAACCACTTCAAGAAGACGAGTTGAAAACATCTGTGTGTTTTGCGGTACTAGAGTTGGTGTTAAGCCACAATACGTAGAAGCAGCACAAGAATTGGGTCGAGTCTTAGCTGCAAGGAATATGCACTTAGTATATAGCGGATGCAATCTTGGACTAATGGGGATCGTTTCAAAGGAAATACAGGAAGAAGGCAGTCACGTTTTGGGAATCATCCCAAAACCCTTGGCGGAGGCAAATCTTATTGGACCATCAAACGGAGAGGAACTGATCGTGCCAGGTATGTCTGAACGATTGGTAGAAATGATTAACCGTGTTGACGCTTTTATTGCTTTGTCAGGTGGCTTGGGCACATTGGAGGAAATTTTTATAGTGT
The DNA here is from genome assembly GCA_019454045.1 of Zanthoxylum bungeanum. Classification (NCBI taxonomy): domain Eukaryota; kingdom Viridiplantae; phylum Streptophyta; class Magnoliopsida; order Sapindales; family Rutaceae; genus Zanthoxylum; species Zanthoxylum bungeanum. The sequence goes on along the minus strand of SKCR01028736.1, from coordinate 15,130 downwards.
TATCTTGGGCGAACCTGAACATACACCAGAAACCGCTTGGACTGTACAACATTAAAGGATTTTATGATTTTCTTTGTGTGTTTCTTGATGATGCTCAGAGAAATGGATTCCTGTCAAAACCTATGAAAGAACTCATATATAATGCCAGAACTGCTCCGGATCTAATAGACCAACTCTTAGCCTATGAACCACAAGTTGACCCTATCCTTTCAAAGATAAATTAGTCCGAGGATGATCGTGGTAAGAGACGTCGGATTAATCTGGATCTTAACCTTTAATTTCCTGTAGAATTTCAGCTAACCAGGTATTACCATCTAAACTCTTCTTCTACTATTTAAGACATTGGGGACAATGTCTCATTTAGGTTTGGGGGAGGGAATTAGTTGATCGATACCTTGTTTTTAGTTTGTGTGTTGTTTTTATTTTTAGTCTTAATTTTTTTTCGAAAAATACAAAATTTTTTTTTTCAAATTTTTCAAAAATTACAAAAATATTTTGTGTTTTTGTGTTTTTAGTTTGACTAAAAAGGTGAAATTGGTAAGAGATAGCTGAGTAAGGAGTTTCCACTCCTGAGACGTATCTCAAACCTATTTCGGAACAAGTTAATTTTTGTTTATTTCATTTTAAATTATTTAATTTGTAAATTCTCCATAGAACTGACTAAAATGGATCTTCATATGCTCAGTTAGCAGATATTATCGACATGCATTGTCACATACGGACATGAGCTAAAATTGAAAAGTTTGTAATATTTAGTGCTCTAGTTTAATTGGAGGAAGCATCTCAAAAAGTGATGGAGTAAAAAAAAACATCTGAGATCCGAGTTATTAAGTCTGTAAGGGTGTTTTAACACCTAGTGCTCTAAAGCCAACTGGTTTGGGAGTCACTGGCCCAAAGCTCGCTACATGGATCAAAGATGCTGCAAAAATATATATCTGAAGTCTGAGTAATTAAGTCCGTAGGGGTGTCTTAACACCTGGTGCCCTAAAACCAACTGGTTTGGGAGTCACCGACCCAACACTCGCTATATAGATGGAAGATATTGTATATAAATAAAAAAAATCAAAAATCAAAGAATAAAATCAGAAAAAATCAGAAAAATTATTCCATTGCTGCAAAAAGATGTGAATTTTGATAAAACTTTAGGACAAAAATATTACTTTCTTATCAACTGCACTTGTGACTGTTGTGGGCAAAAATGAGTTGATTAATATTTTGTCGACTGTGTATATGGAGAATGGTAAAAGTAATCGGAGAATTTACTTATTCGGTAATTTAGAATGAAACAAAACAACTATTGACTTGGATTAGATATTTCATATGTTTAGTCACTAACTTCTTTATTCTCTTTTCTCTTGTCTTTTTGCTTTTGTGTGCATTAGTTTTATTATATTTTTTACTTTTGTAAAACTTTTGTGGGTATCGTTGCTGTAAGCCCTCACGAGACTATAACTCATCCACTAGGGACACATATGGGTTTAAAGGCTTGTTGCATATGCTAAATGCAACCGTGATCCCTACGAAAGTGGCTTAGTTTAATTTTATTTTTATTTTTTTGTTTTGCTCGAGGACTAGCAAAATTTTAGGTTTGGGGGTGTGATGAGGGGAAAATATATCAATATTTACTGCCCCTTTTACTTAATATTTTGTTTAGTTTCTCGGGTTTGATGAACGTTTTGATGTGTTTTAGTTTATTTTACAGATAAAATAATATTGGGACACAATGAAATCATTTAGGACGAAATGTGGGACAAATAAGAGCAAAAATTGGACTTGACATATTAATTTTGGAGATTGGAAACTTGAAAGGGCGTTTTAACGAAGTGCAGTTTTGGAAATACCAGGTTTGTGCATCTGTCGTATTTTGGGCATAATGTTTTACTCCGATATCGGATTGAGCGGATTCAAGTTCCAAATTAAAGAAGACTAACTTTGGAAGACAAAATAATTTCGAATTCTGAAGATTTCATGCCCGCAATTGATGAACCATCCAAAAGTGTGTTGTGTGTAATTATTAAAGTCATTTTCAATCATTTTCAAAGCAAAAAATAAATTAATAAATAAATAATAAAAAATATCAAATCACCACCAAACATGATAAGAAATTAGTGGAGCAATTAATAATGGATTTTGTGGAGTAATTAGTGGAGCAATTAATAATGGATTTGGTGGATGATTTGATGGAGGTAAAATTTTGCCTATAAATACCAAGCCGTTTCATTTGTAAATTCATACTTTCTTCTAAGGAATTCCTTAAGAATACTAAGAAGATTGTATCTTGTTTGTTTATTTACAGTTTTCAGTAATTAATTTCCGCTTTCGCACTATCTTTTCCTTACTTTTCAGTTTTTACTTTCCGCAATTTACTTTTACGCACAGTACTTTTCTTTCTTTAATTTTCAGTTTTTACTTTTCAGTAATGAGGAGGTAACTCCCTTTTGCTGGGGTAAAAGGTAAAACTTTTATTACTAATATTTAGATTAATCTCCATTAATTATAATATATAAACTAGTTAAAATCTGACTTAACGAGGATACCGCCATATTGGTCTGTTGGTAATTATTTAAATTGGTTTTAACCTGACTAAACTGGATACCGCCTGATTGGTCAGTTGGTAATTAATTACTAATTTGACTTAATCTGGATACCGCTTATATGGTTGGTTGGTAATTATCATGCAAAGTTAATATATTATATTAAGGGAGATATCTAAAATAGAAGTAATAAAAGTGGATCCTTTTACCTCCGTATTTTCTTTTATTGTACTTTTACTTTATTTACTTTTCAGCATTTACTTTTCAGCAATTTACTTTTCAGCATTTACTTTTCAGTAATTTACTTTTCAGCATTTACTTTTCAGCATTTAATTTTCAGTATTTAATTTTAGCATTTACTTTCCGTCGTTTACTTTTCAACAATTTACTTTTCAACATTTTACTTTATGTATTTTATTTTATTTAAGTTTTTACTAGCCCTAGTTATGTGTCGTAACTAACTTAGTTATCTGGGGTTGTGATGAATTCTAATATCACCGGTTTATAAGGGGTTATTTTATAGTTTAGATAATTTAAAGATTTACTTATAAAGTCTTAAGCTTAATGCTTCTTGTTTTCTGATCACCAATAAGATTGATGTGGTAAATCTAAAGTAAACTTGACAAAGGAATTTTAGGTTTCAACCTTAGACTTAATAGCCCACGATCTTCCTTGAGGATAGATAACCCTTTAATAGATTTCCTTACAGGATATACATATACCTTTCGGGCGGGGTAGCCATAATTGAAACTTAAACTTAATGAATCCAGGTAATTTGGTTGACATAGACATATGGTTCAATTGGGTTATAGTGGGATTTGCGTCTGACCATCGACATAGGCTTTCACATAATTTAGTGTTCCAGGTTAGTAAACCGATTTATTATACAAACATAAAATAACCACTTCATCTTTTAAAAGATATTAGAAAGATTCACAACCCTAGATAGTTTTTAATATTGAATTTTCTTAAACCTATTTTTGTGCAATTTTATTTACTTGTTTTTAAATTTAGAATCATCATCATTTCAAATCAATCAATCAATCTGTTAGATACTAGTAATCATTTGACCTCATAAAATTAATAGATTAGGTATCAAGTCCTCGTGGGATCGATACTTTTTATACTACTTGAACGATACGTACGCTTGCGTTATACGTGTGTGTTTACGCCGGTCAATAAGATATGTCTAATTTCCTCAACATCTTGAGGTGTCTTAAGAGACTGTTACTTTGACAAATAAATTCCATGCCGATAAGGCAGATTGCCTTTCTTGAAATTCTGCATCCCAAATCGCACAAGGATCTTGTCGATATAGGATTTCTGAGACATAACTAACAGTCGTTTCTTGCGATCCCGAAGTATCTGAATCCCAAGAACATAATTGGCCTCTCCCAAATCTTTCATTTGGAATTGGTTAACTAGTTAGATTTTGACGTCCGATAATATCTTTACATCATTCCCAATGAGTAAAATATCATCGACGTATAAAACAAGAAAAATCACATTCCCGTCAATGACGCGCTTGTATACACAAGGCTCATCAACATTCTGCTCAAAATCATAAGACTTGATCGTGGTATCAAATCTTATATTCCAAGATTGAGATGCCTGCTTAAGTCCATAAATGGACTTTTGTAGCTTGCAAACCTTTTGCTCTTGACTTTGGGCTATGAACCCCTCTGGTTGTACCATATAGATACTCTCATCAAGATTGCCATTCAATAATGTAGTCTTGACGTCCATTTGCCAAATTTCATAGTAATAATATGCGGAAATGGATAGAAGAGTGCGAATGGTTTTAAGCATGGCTACTGGCGAGAAAATTTCCCCATAGTCAACTCCCTCTTTCTGGGTTTATACCCTTGGCCACTAGCCTAGCCTTGAAGGTCTGTACCTTCTCATCTGCTCCCCTCTTCATCTTGTAGATCCACTTGTAACCTATGGGTTTCACCGCATCAGGTTGGTCTACAAGTTCCCAGATTGAGTTGGAGTACATAGACTCCATCTCTAGGTTCATGGCTTTGAGCCATTCCTCTTTATCAGAATCATCCATTACACTACGATAGGTCAATGGATCATCTATAGCATCGCTGGATGCGATAACTTATGACTCTCCAACTCCAAGATAGCGCAGGTTGTCGTATAACCCTCCTACTACGTCTAGGTGGTAGATCATTCTGATGAGCTTGCATCTGACACTCAGATGTCGAAGGTGCTATTTATTTACAACTATCGTTGATGATGGTATGCTGGTCAAACCAGCAAGTAACTCCTCGAGTAACACTTTACTTCGAGGTTTGAACTCCCTCATATAATCCTCTTCTAGAAATATAGCATTTATCGATACAAACACTTTGTTATCATTAGGACTATAGAAGAATCCACCCATAGTCTCCTTAAGATAGCCTACAAATAGGCACACCTTTGAACGTGGCTCCAACTTTGTAGTCTTATTCTTCAGCACATATGCTGGACACCCTCATATGCGCAAATGTCGTAAACTAGTTTTACGACCACTCCACAACTCTAAGGGAGTCTTAGGAACAGACTTAGATGGAACTACATTAAGGATATGCATTACATTTTGTAACGCATATCCCTAGAACGAACTAGATAGTGAGCTATAACTAAACATAAATCTCATCATGTCTAGTAGGGTTCAATTTCTCCTTGCTGCAACACCATTTTGCTGTGGTGTTCCAGGTGCTGTGAGTTGGGATACTATCCCATGCTCAACTAAGAATTCCTCGAAATCTCTATTAAGGTATTCTCCTCTATGATCTGATCGTAGAGTTTTGATTATTTTACCTAACTGGTTCTCAACCTCAACACGATACTCTTTGAACTTTTCAAAAGTATCGGACTTGTGCTGCATTAGGTAAACAGACCCATATCTAGAATAATCGTCAATGAATGTGACGGAGTATTCATAACCACCTCAACCTCTTACATTCATCGGTCCGTAAACGTCCGAATGTATTAGCTCAAGTGGTTGACTAGCTCTTATACCTTTTCTAGTAAAAGGTCTCTTGGTCATTTTTCCTTCTAAACATGATTCACAGACTGGTAAAGTTTCGAGCTTTAACTGGTTTAAGGCTTCGTTCTTTATCAATCTGTCTATCTGGTCAAGGTTGATATGACCAAGTCTAAGATGCCACAGATATGTGTCATCGTGAGAAATCTTTTATCGTTTAGTTTTAGGTTTCTCAACCTTAAACATTTCAGTGTTAAGCAGTGGGTTATATGTTAACAATCTTAACAATATAAGTTATCTCCTAATTTCCTTTGCATATAAGTAATCCATTTTGAAATAATAACTATTATTATTAGATAAAATGGAAACCATCATGCAATAGTTTTGAAACAGAAATCAAATTCTGTGGGAAAATAGGAATAAACAACACTTTGTTTAAATTCAAATAACTTTTATTTGAAAATTGAAAAATGATAACTCCCACTATTTTACTGAAACAACATTTGTCCCAACTATCATAGTAAAGTCACCTTTAATAAGGTGTTTACTTATATCAAATAGTTGTACCATTAGCCTTAGCATTCCCAATTCCTTTCTTCTTCATCTTTGCAGATTTTGAAGACTTGGCAACATTTGCCTCAGTATTGGACTTACGAGGACCAACAAACATGGACTCGTATAGGTGAGCTCATTAAGCAGCTGGGTCAACGTAAAAGTCAACTTGTTCATAACATAGTTGCTTTTAAACTGCAGGAAACTCTTCAGAAGAGTTTCCATTATCATGGTCACCTTGCTACACTCGTTAATACAAGCTCTATGGGTTTCAACAGTGTTGAGATAGGTCATCATCCTCAAGACGTGCTCTTGGACTGATGTCCCATCCTTCATCCTAGCAATCATCGCTGAGACCATGGCCTCATGACATTGACGCTCTGAAGGCTGCTCGAACATGCCCTGTAATGACTACATCATCTGAGATGCTGAAGCCATAGGTTCATGCTTTGCAGCAAGAACCTCAGACATCTCTGCTAGCAAGTAGCAGCGGGCTTTCTCATTAGCTATGACCCATTTCTGGTAGGCATCGCGCACAGCTTGGCCAGAATTTCTGGCCGGCTCAGGAGGACACTCCTCCGTCAGGACAAACTTTAGGTCTTCACAGACCAAGATATGATTCATGTACTTTTCCACTTAACATAATTTTCTCCCGTTAATTTATCATTTGAGAGTATGAAAATAATCGGAGAAACCATGGCCGAAAAATAAAATAAACATGCATTTAACATTCATTCATCGCATATTAAAATCATCAAAAAATTTTGGCATAAAATTAAACATGATATGAACCATGAATAACGAATAAGAAACCTAAGAGAATTACTATGCCACGGAAATCTATCATCCCATAAGTAAGTACCGCCGTAGGATAGGTCAAGTACTTGCATGATAGATCGAGACAATCTCAGTCAATTAATATATACGGGAGTAACTCTTATTCCTGTTGGTTTCTATAATATGTCCCAAGGAAAGATTAAGCATATATGAAATACAACAAAGAATATATATAAACATGAAGTATGGCGGAATCATACTTACAATATCTTGTGATGAAGAAAATCAAGCCAAGATGGAAGCTCCAAGGTGGATGATTTTCGGCCAAGGTGAGAAGATGTGGAAAGCTCCAAGCTTTGAGTATTCCAAGCTCTATGATGGTTTCCCTATCACCTCTTTTGATCCCTTGAAAGGTGCTAGCCTTGCATGTGAGGAGATGTTCCAAACAATCACACTTTCTTCAAGCTTTTGGCAACCAAAATGAAGAAGATGAAGACCAAAAAACTGCATGCAGTTTTCGGCCAAGTGAGAGAGAGAAGAGAGATTTTTCTTTTTGTTCTAATTGATTTTTTGATACCAAAAATCAATTTATATTTATGCCATAATATTTATTAAATAATAATAAATCTATGACACAAGCCATGCAAAGGCTTAGAGTGTCAAACACTCAAATTCCATGCATAACATTAGAGTGTATTATACACTATCACCATGCAATGCATTATCAATAAAATAATACATATAATGACATGTGTCAAGTGGGCCCCACACGTTTCCAAATGAAAGTGGGCCCACGTCCACTCACGCGTTCGGGTTCGATATTTCCGAAATACCGAACTTGCGTCGCGACGTTAATTAAATCGAATTTAAATAAATAATCGCGCCTAGCGAAATTATTATTTACGTCGCTAACGAATTAATTCTAAATTAACTCGTATGCCCGAATTAAAATCTAATTTTAATTTCGCGTCGAAATCGAATTTCAATTATTATATCGAATATAATAATTTTACTGATTAATTCCAAATTAATCGTTCTCTCTCTCTAAATAAGGCACTTTATCCGAGATAAAGTTTCTCCGCAATTAATCCAAGATTAATTAAGTTCGAATCAAATATCATAGGTGAATCTTCAGGAAGCGACCCAAGAGATCTCCGGATATGTTGGCAGTAAATACGGTCGTCGGATAATCCGAACACGCACGTACCTCGTACTACGTTCTTACCGATTCACAAGACAAGGTTGGCTTCTAGCAAAGCGCCATGCCTACCCAATTCTCCAGAAATATTCTTATAGGAATATAAGATCTATATCAAGCGTAGTATAACGTAGTATTGCGTACATCGATCCAGTATCGGATGATCACATGCTAGGCCTAGGGCTGGAGATGTGTCTGCCCCGTACGAAACATATATCGGACATCAAGCAACTAGTCTCTTTAAATCGGAAAATCCTGACCTAGTCATATTGTCCCGACGGTTGCAACCTTTTATAGAGTACTAGTTCTGTGTCCTGCGTGATCATCACCTCCATATGTCTGAAGCGATACTTCCATCTTGACATCACATCCAGTACACTACGATTCTCGATAAACCCAGAAGAGGTGTACACAGAACCGGTTAAGGTCCCCAACCACCAAAACCAAAGTTTACCGATTGTCGCAAGTACTAGCGATGTAAGTCTCAGGTTAAGACCATATACACCTACCCTGATGCGGCCTCCCATAGACACCTAGACATACTACCAATGGGATTCCGCGGGGTCTATCCAGAGCGAAGCTGTTTTCCGTACCATCAGTAAAACACAACCTCCTATCGCACTTGCATAAGTATCCAATACTTAAATATATGAGAACTATGCCGTTGTGCCCTCACAACGTGCACAAGCGCAATACTAGCCTATTCCGCATTATCGATGTCCAATCTCGATAATACTACGGCTAGGGATATTTAATGATTAAACCTTTATGGATTGAACTGTCTCATATCATCTCAATCCAGTACTAATCATATGGACTTTCGCCATTTATATATCAAAGTAAATAATATTTACAAAATGGCAAAAGGCAATTTCATTATTACATAGTTAATTTTGTACAATAATACAATATCATTTACAAACAGTGACGCTATGGGACACAATGTCTAACAATTCCTATATTAACCAACTACCATTTGATTCGATCATGAAATTTCATTAACAGTTAATTATTCCTTTGTGAGTGTGACCCGCCGTTTCGGGATCTTTGGATTTAACTAGTGAAGTACCGTCGTAGGGTAGGTCAGTTCACCAGATACATCTAGAATCCCTATCCTCTCGGAACCCGAACCTGATATTGACCCAAAATAGACACCATTCGTAGGGGGACGAAAACAAAGCCGTCACGAGGCGCCTTTTGAATCTCACGTTTTCTGACTAACAACAGAGATCGCATGATATAGTGTCATATATCCCTCTCCCACTCACTATTTTGAGTTTAAGGTTTCTATTTATAAAATATCTAATATTTTATTTTTGCTAGTGTGAATAAATTTATGGCGGCTAAATCATAATGTTTATTAACACTAGTTCACCATTAGTGACCTAACCAATTTTAACTCTAAATATTTGTCTCACTAATGTCCATTAGTCTCTACTAATTATTTTACTCTATTAAACTAATTTAATTGGAGTAATATTAGTGACCTATCATATTTTAACTCTTAAAATACTAGACACTAATAAGTTTAAAATTTTTGGAATTCTAAAATGGTCAAGGTTTTAATTAAACATTTTAATAAATCTTAGTGCGTTATAAAATCCAATGGTACATGGAATTGTATCCCGAGTGCAGACCACATTACCGTCCATTCGAATTCGGCTATGGAATTTATATCCGGTTTCCATCCTATATACCAATGGAATTTATTATGCACTAATTAAGCCCAATATATTAGAATTAAAATTTTATACCATAAATCCAATTAATCCAATTAATTGATTTCCATGCATATTATATTCTAATTTAAACATTTTAAATCACATAAAATCAAATTTCATGTCTAGAATTAATATGCATCCAATGCATGTTATAGCATTTGAAATGCAAGAGTAGACACCCTAAGCTATATGACATGTTATCCAAACATTTTGAACTAAACATACATACAACATAAAAAAAATTATTTTGCATTGACCAGGCTCTTATTTTTCCTATACTAATCTAATTAGTACATAAAATTACCAAGGTGTCCATTGGTCTTCAAATCCCGCTCCAAGGTGGTGTTGGCTCCTTTTGAGAATTCGGTGCTCCAAATTACAACAATTGAATTTTTTAGATCGAAAAATAAAATTACAACAATTGTAAAAAATGGCCTTATTGCTTTACATCCCAAAATCAAAAACAACTACAAAAATAAGAGCCGGAAAAATTTACGACCGATGCAAAATCCATTCATCACATGAAATAATAAAAGCATTCATCATATGAATATTATTTTGTGCCCACTCATCTAAACATGCATATCATATTTATAACTAATATAAATATATAAAAAACATAAACTTTAAATCAAAAAGAGAAGGGTTAAGAACACTTTTCAACCTCGCTCTCGATGCCAATTGTAGGAAATGCTTTCCTCGCGCAGCGGAAACGTCTTAGGCACACCGATCGGACTTGAAAAAATTTTATGCCCTTCCATATGAGTAGCCGAATGTGACCAGCATTACCACTGAAATTTTGCTACTGTTTTGAACAAAATTTCAGCCCTGAAACAGTCCCCGAACAGCAGTGCAAAAATCGGACACTAAAAGCACCCAAACTGCAACCAAAATAGTCCACTGTTTGCGTGAACTGTAGTGACGTTTTCAGGTCTGATTTTTCAAAGAAAAACAGTCCCAACACAATCCCAAAAGTCCCCTATGTGTTTCCCAAAAATTCTGGATGGATACGAGATCAAACCGAGCCCCAAATCACACAAACAAGTGCTCAGCAGTGGACAATAAAACACACCCCATTTCCGTGAGTTGTATTAGATGAAAAGAATGATTTTGGTTCAATGCCACAAGGTCTTCCGAGCTATGTCTCACAACCAATGGAAACTAGTGTGTGCTAGTCTCAAAATATTAATCCCTAAATAATTTAGAGATTAATGTCACAGAAGATTTTTATTTATTTTTATCTTGTTCTTCCTATTATTTTCTCAACACTTGAGAGAGTTTGAAGAAGAAGAAGATGGTGGCTAGGGTAAAATGAAAATTGTATATGAAAAGAAAAACATATTTTATTTTTATACTTAGGGTTATTTTTTTTTTCAAAAAACAAAACTCTTTCCCCTTCCCATATGCAAGTTTCGGCCATACAAGGATTTTGGTATTAATTTTACAACAAAAAATTTAATTACCATAATGAAATATATGTTACAAAATTAAGAGTGTAATTACCTTTCAAAAAGTGTAACCACCAAAATTTAAATCCAAGAGTTTTGCAACCTAGCATAACTCACCAAGGGTTTCCAAAACCCAAGATTTGGAATTCCAAAATTAGCCTCATTAAATTATATCATATATAATTTAATATTATGCATTCAATAATTATCATATAATTATTAAAATCATATATTAACTTTTAATATATAGTTTCAAGTGTGACAAAATATTATTAATCATATTAATAATATTTATACATATGTGAGTATATAATTGGACTATCCAATTACAATAAATCCACTACAGTAAATTGAGCTAGCACAGGGACCAAATGGACCTATCATTCCGAGCTCCAATAATCTGAAAATATTAATTAAACTCTTAATTAAATATTCGGAATTATTAACTCCGGGTTATTCCACTAAAAATCCGAAGCTGAACTCTCATTACCGCATATGGTATATTAAGCCGAACCAAGTCGGTGTCCATCGATATAGTCACTACATATAGATTAACCGTTCACGAGTATCTCGTAATTAGAGTCGGGTCATAATGTCCATTATACCCCTCTAATTATTTTTACCTTAAATATCATTGATTCTCTAATGAACGATTTATTCATAACCATTACGTAATAGAAAGACTTGAGCGCTCTAACCGTTCAAGTACCGAATTAACCCTTAAAAAAGATATTCATCTACTTCTCGCAAGAAGAAGTGAACTCCATGTCTATGTAAAACGTCCTCAGCTACACATCAGACCATGTCCCCAAAGTACGTAGCTATTGGTCGGGACTACTACACCAACCTCACCTTAGTTAATCAAAGGACATAGCCTGCCATGCAAGAGTTCATAGTACACTCAGGATTAAGATCAATCCATATATGACCTTTTAGTAGATCGAAATGATTTTCTTTGTTTAACGGATATTATAAGAAAATCATTTCCATATAGGTCCAATCCTATAAGATCATATCATACTAGGTGTCTTCATTCTCATGTCTCTACATGGACGATCCCGGATCAAGGTTGTCATACAAATATAGAATGGACTGCAGCTATAGATAAACCCCAAATAAAGTGCTCGTTTTATTTGCTCTCTATGGACTATTTAAGATTACTAACTTCAGACTTAAATCCTCTTATGTATGACACTCATACACTAAGTCTGAAGGCACATAAGTAATCTAAGGTATTCTAGATACTTTATAATATGCGAAAATTAAACAAACACTTTGATAAATGAATAATGCATTATTTTATTTCAAAACATATAAAGCCGTTTACATTACATGTAGCTCTAGGGCATACATCCCAACAATCATTCCGAGAGCATGTCCTAAGGATGATGACCTATCTCAATACGGTCAAAACTCATGGAGCTCTTACTGACTAGCGTAGCCAAGTGACCATGATCATGGAAAATCTTCTGAAGAGTTTCCTGTAGTTTAAAAGAAACTATGTTGTGAACAAGTTATCATTTACTTTGACTCAGCTGCTAAATGAGCCCACCCATTACGAGTCCATGCTGGTGGATCCTTGTAAGCCCAGTGGAGAGACAAATGTTGCCGAATCTTCTAAATATGCCAAGAACAAGAAGAAAGGCACTTGGAAGGCTAAGGCAAAGCCAATGAAGAAGAATAAGAAAGGCTCCAAGGATGCCAAGCCTAAAGGAAAGTGTTTCCACTGCAACAAGAATGAGCATTGAAAAAGGAATTGTCTTAAATACCTTGCTGAGCTGAAAGAGAAGAAGGCTACAAGTAAATATGATTTACTTGTTATCGAATCTCTATTAGTGGAGGATGATAAGTCCACATGGATTGTTGATTCTGGAGCCACTAACCATATTTGTTCTTCTTTGCAACTACTTTGATTCATGGAGGGACGTTACTAAAGGTGACTATACCATGAGGGTCGGGACAAGAAATGCCATTTCAACAAGAGTATTAGGAGTTTCCAGTTTAAGTTTTTCCAATAATTGTTATTTAAATTTGAACAATGTGTTATTTATTCCTACTTTTCGCAGGAATTCAATTCCCGTTTCTAAACTTCTAGATGATGGTTTTTCTGTTTCTTTTAATAGTAATTTGATTATTATTGATAGAAATGGATTAACTATATGTACATGAAACTCATAAAATAATTTTTATGTATTAAGGCTGTTAACACATAATTCACTACTCAACACTTAAAAATTTAATGTTGAAAAACCTAACAAAACGACAAAAGATTTCTTACGATGACACATATTTGTGGCATCTTATACTTTTTCATATTAGCCTTGACCGGATAGATTGGTTGATAAAGAACGGAGCTTTAAACCGGTTAGAGCTTGGAACTTTACCAGTTTATGAGTCATGTCTAGAAGAAAGATGATCAATAAACCTTTTACTGGAAAAGGTATAAGAGCCAATCAACCACTTGAGCTAATACATTCAGAAATTTGAGAACCGATGAATGTAGAAGCCCAAGGTGGTTATAAATAATTCGAATTCATTGATGATTATTCCAGATATGGGTACGTTTACCTAAATAGTACAAGTCAGATACTTTTGAAAAGTTAAAAGAGTATCGTGCTGAGGCTGAGAACCAATTAGGTAAGATAATCGAAACTCTAGGATCGGATCATGGATGAGAATGTTAGGGATACGCCCTATACCCAACTTGTGGATGGGCTATATGTACATGTATTTATAATATTTTCATTATTTAATAAAATGACAATCTTTATTATACGTGTCTTACATAAATTATATGAATCATCAAACACTATAATAAAGCCTTTGGAGTAATAAGATGATGGCTTCCACGCCTTATGAGAATCATTACTCTTAAACGTTCCTAGTCATAGTTTTATGAATAATCTGGGTGTTCACAAAGCGGAGAGACTAGCATGATGATATGGACTCAAGCAAGCCAGCTTTCCTTAATGGGAACCTCGTAGAGGAAATATATATGACACAACCTGAGGGGTTTGCATCTAAGGATGATCATAATAAAGTATGCAAGCTTAAACGATCCATTTATGGACTCAAGCAAGCCTCCAGAAGTTGGAATATACGATTTGATGAGACAATCAAAGAATTTGACTTCATAAAAAATGTAGATGAGCCTTGTGTTTACAAGAAAAGTAGTGGGAGTGCTGTTGTATTTCTTATATTATATATCGATGACATATTAATCATGATGCAAGCCACCAAGCAATGGTTATCTCAGAATTTCTCCATGAAAGATTTGGGAGAAGCAGCCTACATCCTCGGCATTAAGATCTACCGTAATAGATTTAAGAGGTTGTTAGGACTTTCTCAATCTACATACATAGATAAAGTTTTGAAAAGATTCAAAATGGAAGATTCCAAAAGAGGTAATTTACCTACTTGTTATGGAATCAAATTATCTAAGGAGCAATGTCCACATACTCCTTCAGATAGAGAGCATATGAGTAGGATCCCTTATGCTTCAGCAATAGGATCGATCATGTACGCCATGCTATGTACAAGACTTAATGTCTCTTATGCTCTTAGCATAACGAGCAGGTATCAGGCAAATCCTGGTGAGCAACACTGGGCAGCTGTCAAAACAATCCTCAAGTATCTGAGAAGAACTAAGGATGTGTTCTTGACATACGAAGATTGTTCTAAGATGAAAGTCATTGGTTACTGTGATGCGAGCGTTCAGACCGATAGGGATGACAACAGATCGCAAACAGGATATCTGTTTACTTTGAATGGCGGAGCTGTCAGTTGGAAAAGCTCAAAGCAGTCAACTACAACGGACTCCACCACTGAAGCCGAGTATATTGCAGCATCTGAGGCAGCTAAAGAAGCAGTCTGGATAAAGAAGTTCATCACGGAGCTGGAAGTGTTTCCGATGATAAAGAATG
>SKCR01028735.1:0-71691 GCA_019454045.1 Zanthoxylum bungeanum | reverse complement strand
GGAAATTTTGCCGCAAAACTTCCCGATGCTTCTCCTACATCTCATGGCATTTGCAGTGAAAAAGAAGAAGAAAAGGCCCTTGGCCAAAAGAGATAGAGATGAGAGTGAGAGGAGAGAAAATGAGTTGTGTTTTTATTAATTGATTTCCAAAATCAATTAAAACTTATACCATATTTTTGAATTTCCAAAAGTCAAAAAGGTACAAGCATTAAAGCTTTTCAACTACCACCATCATTCACAAGTGACATGTTGTCACATCACTCAAAGTGACTAGACATCACATCAATCGATTGACTAGTGATTTGACGCTAGATGTGACTTGTGGGCCGCACTTAAATTCGCAATGCGAGTGCGCCCGCAAACACTCCCGGGCTCGGGTTTCGCTAATTCTGAATTAACGAATTTTCCGTTGCGACATAATTAAATAATTATGCCTAGCAAAATTACTATTCACGTCGCTAACGAATTAATTCTAAATTAACTCGTTTGCCCGAATTAAAATTCAATTTTAATTCCGCGTCGAAATCCAATTTCGTATAATATATCGAATATATTATTTTATCGATTAATTCCAAATTAATCATTCTCTCTCTTTAAATTAATATTTTATCCTAGATAAAATATCTCCGTAATTAATCCCAGATTAATTTTCTCTCTCTACTAATTAATCCCAGATTAATAAAGTGCGAGTCATACGTCATCGGTGAATCTTCGGGAAGCGACCCATGAGATCCCCAGATATGTTGGCAGTAAATCCGGTCGTCGGACTATCCGAACACGTACGTACCTAGTACTACATTTTTACCGATTTACAAGACATGGTTGGCTTCTAGCAAAGCACCGTGCCTACCCAATTCTCCAGAAATATTCTTACTGGAATATGTGATCTATATCAGGCGTAGTATACGTAGTATTGCGTATTTCGATCCAGTATCGAATGTCACGTGCAAGGCCTGGGGCTGGAATCGTGTCTGCCCCATACGAAACACATATCGGATCTCTGGTAACTAGTCTCTATAATCGGATAAACATGACCTAGTCATAATATCCCGATAGCTGCAGCATATAAGAGCACCAGTTCCGTATCCTACGTGATCATCATCTCCACTATGACTGGAGTGATACTTCCATCTCGACATCACACCCAATACACTACGATTCTCAATATACCCAGAAGAGGCGTACACAGAACCTGTTAAAGCCTTGGACGACCAAAACCAAAGTATGTTGATTGTCGCAAGTATTAGCGGTGTAAGTCTCTGGTTAAGACCAAATACACCTACCCTGATTCGGACTTCCATAGACACATAGTCATACTACCAATGAAATTCCGATGGGTCTATCCAGAGCGAAGCTGTTTTCCGTACCATCGGTAAAACACAACCTCCTATTACACTTGCATGAGTATCCTATACCCAAATATATGAGAACTATGCCGTTATGCTCCCACAACGCGCACAAGTGCAATACTAGTCTATTCCGCATTATCGATGTCCAATCTCGATAATACTACGACTAGGGATATTTAATGATTAAATCTTCATGGATTGATACTCTCTCATATCAATCCGGAACTAATCATATGGACCTTCTATCATTTATACATCTTGGTAATCTAATTACAAATGATAAAAGAGCAATTTCCTTTGTCACATAGTTAATTTGTACAACAACACCATGATCTGTACAAATAGTGATGCTATGGGTCATAACTGTCCAACAATCTCCCACTTGGCCTATAGCCAATCACTCAAGTGTTCTACACCCGAACTATGTACGGTTCGCTCAAATTGCTGCTGAGGAAAGGCTTTCGTCAGCGGATTTGCATGACTATCATCTGATGCGGTTTATTCGATCATCACATCGCCACGATGTATGATCCGAATGAATCAGATGAATAATCAAAGTATATATTTGGATCGTTGATGAGACCATTAATTCTTTAGCCTGTGCTGAAGCCTAGCTCAGCTGCTAACAGAACTATTCCTAATCTAATTAGGATTATTATCGACCCAAAAGGCTTCTATTTACATTTCGAAGCCCTTCTGATATAAATTTTAAAAATTGTTCAACACGAAAGTAATTCGTCTCGAAAACACGAATCTAATGGTTTAAAAATCAGCTCAATCGAAGTTCATTTGCTATTTTATAGCTGGAATAAATTTTTTTTACACGTATAAAGATATACATAGGAATCACGTGACTTGTTCTCGAAATCACGTGTTTTCCAACACAAAAAACTTCACTTAAAATATTCCAACTTATTTTCCATCACATAAAGTCTTATTTTCGAATATCATTCAGTTCCAATTTCTAAACTTCAATTCGGAAATCTTCCAGAACCGTTTCGAAAAATATTCAGGATATTATAAAAATTCATGTGTGGCTAAATAGATCATAAGCTCATTTTGTTGTCAATTTAAACACGGTGAATATTTTTCAAGTCCAATTTGAATCTATCTGTCATACTTTTTGGATTTATGGGTCTTGAAATTCAGATTCCATATCCATTTTCCTGTTGAGCATCTGAATTAGTATTTTACCTACACAATAAATAAAAATCACATTAAAAATACATAAAATATAAATTTAATTATTATTTCATAAATATGATTATTAATGGGATTAATGAAATTACAAGTGTAAAATAAATGTACATTTTTTGTGCTCATCAACAAGCACACTCAAATGTGATTTTTATGTTAAATAACACATCACGCATGAAGAAAATGGTCATCGGGACCACTTCGTGATGACCAGGGTGTTACAGGTTAGCATAAAAAGAGAGAGGAAAGTTTTTCAAGGTTGAACCCGGGGCCTATGTGCGTTTATGCTGTGTAAGTAGTCATTTCGCAAAAAGTTCATGCAACAATTCTTACAAAAACATGTAGTAAGAACTCAGTTGTGCCATTTATTGGCCAACTATGCATAATAAGTTTTCCAAAAAATACTACGTAAAACGAATAACCGGTCAAACTGGTCAACCAATTACCGAGCCGGGCAGATCCGGTCATTTGAGAATAGTCCGATAAGCCCCATTACCTGCCTGAACAGCGAGCAATTCACTGTTCAGACAGCCCCCGTGCGGTATACTGGTTTTACGTAATTTCATCATTTTTACGAATTTACGCCTTGGACCATTTTTTGGAAATTTGTTAACACCCAATACACATCTAAACATCAGATATTTGATATTAAAATAATCACTTTCAAATCTGATCGAGAAAATAAATTTAGTTTAATTTTCATGATAATTTCAATTTGTCACCATATTAATCAAATTAATGTATACTATTTTAAAGTCACCACATATGGATTCTCAAGAAAAATTCTAGTACAATTTTAATTTTTGAAGCTAATTACTTTACTTAGAATAAAAAACACATATGTTAATAATAGAAAAACAATGTTATCATCAAAATCAACTACACAAAATATTTGGAAACAAATATATTATCCAGTAATATATTTGGAACATGCAATATATATCAAATATATATTAACATGCTTAGGAAAAATAATTTCCATAAATAAGGAACAAAAGTTTACCTTTATCCAATTAAACTTTGGACTTTTTACTGCTAGTTTCCAAATCTTTCTCTCGGTGTTCTTATTTTGAAACTAACCCTATTTTTTATTATTTTTTACTCTCAATTAGTGAGAAAATGGCTAACTCAAAATAAAAAATCATTTTCGATTTTAATGGCCATGGTTGAAAATTGGGGGCCATTTTGGTGATTTTCCAAGTCAAACCTTGGACCAAAATTTGGCATATCTTAATCTGTTGGGATATATGCCCTAGAGCATAATGTAATACGTAAATGAGATTTTATTTTAATTAATGAAAGATGCAATTATTTATTTATTAAAATGTCGATTTCAAAATTGCATATTATAAATTATCTTGTTTGCCATTGGATACTAAATATACTTTCAGACTAGTATATAAGTGTTATACACAAGATGATTTAAGTATGAAATTAGTAGTCCTAAATAGTCCGTAGAGAGCAAACAGAGATGGACACTTTATTTGTGATTTATCTACAACTGCGGTCCATTCCATATTTTTTGACAACTTTGATCCGGGATCGTTCATGTGGTGACATGAGAATGGAGACACCTTATATGATGCAATCATGTAAGAATGGACGCATACAAAAATGAATTTCTTGTAATATCCTTTAAAAAGAAATTCATTTCAGTATACTAAATGGTCATATATGGATTGATCTGACTCTTGAGTGTACTACGAACTCCTGCATGAGAAGCTATGTCTTTTGATTTACAAAGGTGAGGTTGGTGAAGAAATCCCAACATAGCTATGTATTTTGGGGACATTGTTTGGTGTGTTTGGGGACGTTTTACATAGATATGAAGTCCACTCATTCTTGCGAGAAGTAGAAGAGTATATTTCTTAAGGGTTGATTCGGTACTTGAACGGTTAGAGTGCTCAAGTCTTTCTATTACGAATAGAAAGATTAATATTCATAATAGTTTTGAATAAATCGTTCATTAGGGAATTAATGATATTTAAGGTAAAAATAATTAGAGGGGTATAACAGATATTTTAACCCGGCTCCAATTATGAAATACTCGTAGAGAGCCAGTCTGTATGTAGTGACTATGTCGATGGATATCGACGTCTAATACCCATAGAATATTTAACTTGAAATTTTTCTTTGGGAATATTTTTCTTTAGTTAAGGTAGTTACCTGAAATAGAGTAAGTGGTGGAAAACTAATTTAAGAAAAACAAAACAAAAACAGTGGGCGCGTGAGGCCCATAACATATAAAGAGAGAGGGCCCATTTTTATATCAAGTACAAAATCTAGACTTTTTTTTTTTTTTTCTTCTCTCCTTTCTTCCTTCATTCACACGCCCATCACTACGTCTTCTCTCCTTTTCCTTTCAGCTCACATGAGCATTTGTAACCCAAAATCACGCCAACATCTCCATTATTTAACTACCAAATTTCTTCAATTATTCCCCTCCGCTTGGTGAAGCATTCCATTTGGCAAGAGAAACAAATGGATTCAAAGTCCTAAATTTTCCCCATTTGACCGATTCTGCCACAACCTTGGGGATTTTGGTTTTCAATTTTTTAAGGTAAGCAGCTTCATTTAATTACTTCCTTAGATCAAGTAATGTAGCTTATACGCTTGTTTTTATTGTTAGGTCTTAGTGTGAGTACTAATGTTCATGTGAGATGATTTTGGAATTGTTATGAATTTATTAGAAGATGTTAAATTAATAAATTTTTGTTGGTTTCTTACTTGTTTTGAGCATAATGTGATGTAGGTGAGTTAATTGTAGAATAAATTTTGAAGGGAAATGTCCAAAGGGTTCGGCCAAGATGAATTAGATTGGGTTTGATTTTCTCTTCTGTTTTGGTGGCAGTGGCGTAATGGTGGGAAAATGTCGTGGTAAATGGGTTAGTGATTTTGGGTAATGGCAAAGTGGTTGATAGTGAAGTTAGAGTGTTGGAATGTTGTGGTGAGTTGAAAAAGAGAAAAATGCGGCTGTACAATGAGCTGAGAGAGGGGGCAAACTGTCCAACAGAACCTTGAACAGAGGAGGGCAAAATGTGCCCAGTGATGCCGTGAGCAGGGGAGTAGATTTTCGGCCCTAGTGAAATCGTGTGCAAGGACTGTTTGTGTTCATATTGTAAAGATGGTTAGTAAACCAATGAAGGAGAAATAGGATGTGAGATTCGGCCATGACAGTTCGTGTAAGAGCTGAATGTTTTTTTGAATGAAAAAGTATATGAAATTAATTGATTATATGGTGATATTCACTGATTACTGATGATGGTTAGATAATTATTTAATTAAAAGTATTGGCATGTGGGTTAGTGATGAGGCTATACTATAAAATAGTTTATACCCTTTAATATAGAAAAAAATTATTTTGAGTCGGTAGTGAATAATAGAATCATAATTTGCTCACTTTCCACCTGTGACATACTTTAATTTTGTTCTTTCCGTGTCTTTCTTTAAATAATTGAGCCAAGAATCTCATGTATTCTTATTTTATTGTAGATCGATAGCTTGATCAACTGCCCACCTCTCAGTAACCTTCCGCAACTCATTACTGTGAGTAGATACCCCGCTTTCAGTTTTTCTTTGGTTATGTTTTAAAGGTTTTAAAGATTTGAAGTTTTGATTTGACTGAGTTTTATTTGTTAATGAACATACATAATGATTAAATATTTCCATCTCAGTGCTTGTTAAATATTTCCATGATTTTTTAATTATCGATATGTTTCCGCTGAGACGCTCAACTGATTAAATGTTTTCGTGTCGGCGTTCGTTGCATGTTTTTATGTTTTCTTTTACGACTTATCTTCATAAGGGCACTCGTTTAGAGTCTTGTCCATCAGAAATGGATTAACCCGCTACCTTATCGACAATGGATCGTTCGTTCTTTGCTCAGTCTTAGCGCGTGACTTGAGCGTTGAATGCTTGATATGTTTTTGACGATGCAAGCATGAAAAAAAGTTTATGGACATGTTTTAGATTTTTCTTATGATTTATTTTGTTTTGGTATCTACTCACTGAATTCGCAAGACTCACCCCCCTATTTTGTTAATGATTGTAGGTTTTCATCTCTTTTGCCGCAGTCTCTATTTTGACAGAGATGATGCATGGATGATGGATATTATTTTGCAAGTCACCAGTGGTTATCTTTTTTTTTGGCATTACGGTATTGGGAATGTTAGTTAGATGGGGAGAATGTAATAGTAAAGATTTGTAATATTTGGTTATGTTATATGATACGTGAGGTTGTAGGCACATAGTCCTTAAGTGATTGTTTTTAATTTTGATGCGTTATATGTGGGCCTGAGGCCCTGAGTTATGTTGGATTTTTAGTTAGGTTGGTCTTGATGCTGGACTCTGATCTAGTTTGTCTAGTTTTAGGACACATCATGTCCGTTTTTTTAAAAAACTTGGAGGCTTATGGAGATGGGTTAATCCAGTCTCATGCCGATAGCATCTTGCTTCTGGTGGGATGTTACAATTATGGTATCAGAGCAGGGTTTTAGAGATTGGGATATGAGTATGGTGACTTGCAAATGAATGATAAGGGGTATTTTACATGCGTAGTATGTCCGAGATACTCGTATGTAGAGTGTTGCTTATTTGATATCTGTATCATTTGAGCACATCTTCAAATTGTTCATATTATGTATCCTCTATAAAATTTCTCTCTTTTTCAGCTAATATCTTGAAGTTCCTCTTGTAGATTTACTCTATGCCTCCGCGGAGGAGAGGAGCACGTGGGAGAGCCCTATAAGAGATTGCTCCAAATCAAGGCTCATCGATACCATATGAACCTGCGCCCAGGGGAATGGGGCGTCTTGCTCGTAGGTGGCACAAGATAATGGTACCTCCTGCAGCTGAAGCACCAGCACCTCAAGCTGCTCCTATTGGAATGTAGCAAATCCATCAGACCTTACAGACTCTAGTGAATATTATGACTCAACAGCAACAACAAGCTTACGCTCAAGCCGTACCTCCCTCAACACCCATCCAAATGCAACCCCAAGCTCCTATTGGTCATGGGAAAGAGTTAGTTGTCATATTACAAGTGTTCATAAAGTTTCACCCACCCACTTTCCTTGCGACTGAGCCTAACCCTAACCCTAACCCCAATGGCTTCATAGAAGAATGTGATCAAATTTTTCAAGCATTAGGGTGTATCCCTATTAGGGTAGTTCAATTGGTGAGTTTTCAACTTCAAGATCTAGCTCATGCCTGGTATCAATTGTATTGTCTGAATAGGTCGGTTACAGCTCCACCTCTTCAATGGGATAAATTCAATGAAACTTTCTTAACTTGGTTTTTGCCTGAAAGTATGAGGGATGTCAGAGCTAGAGAATTTGAACAGTTGGTGCAAATGAATGACTATGATGGAGTATGATATAACATTTACCCGATTATCACGATTTGCTCCTCATCTAGTTGCCACGGAGGAAATGAAAGCAAAAAGATTTGTCAATGGGCTACATGACTACCAGTTCAGGTCTATCATGATAACCCCAGATATAACTTACACACAAGCCTTAAATGCAGCATTATGGTTTAAGGCAAAGGCGCAAGAGAGACACATGGAAATGAGGTTCAAAATAAGGTAAGGTATGAAGAAACAGGGAATTATAAGAAACCCATATATGACCATCTAGTAAATCGAAATGAATTTCTTTATTTAACGGATATTATAAGAAACTCATTTCTATCTGGGTCCAGTCCTATATGATCACATCATACAAGGTGCCTCCATTCTCATATCTCCACATTGACTATCCCGGATCAAACTCACCATACAATTATAGAATGGACTGCAGCTATAGATAAACCACAAACAAAATACCTGTTTTGTTTGCTCTCTATGGACTATTTTAGATTACTAACTTCAGACTTAAATCCTTTTATGTATGACACTCATACACTAAGTCTGAAAGCACATGAGTAATTTATGGTAATAAAGATAATTTACAATATGTGATATTAAAAAAACACTTTGATAAATGGCTAATGCATCATTTTATTTCATAACATATAAAACCGTTTACATTACATGAAGCTCTAGGGCATATATCCCAACAATCCCCCACTTGCACTAGAGCAAATGAGACATGTCACGTAATCCTAGACCATCTAGGTGACCTTCAAACACTTTAGCCGACAAGGTCTTTGTAAATGGATCAGTCAGGTTTTTTGCGGATGCAATCTTTGTAACAGAAACGTCTCATCTCTGTACTATCTCTCTGATGAGATGATATTTTCTCTCTATATGCTTTCCCCTCTTGTGACTTATTGGTTCCTTAGAATTTGCCACTGCACCACTATTATCGCAATAAAGTATGAGTGGTTTATCCATATTTGGAACGACTTCCATATCTTCTAAGAACTTACGGAGCCAGACTGATTTCTTAGCTGCTTCGCAAGCTGCTACATACTCAGCCTCCATAGTGGAGTCAGCAATATAAGATTGTTTTATACTCCGCCATACTATAGCCCCACCACCTAGGGTAAACACTGACCCAGATGTTGATTTCCTAGAATTGACATCCATTTGAAAATCAGAGTATGTATATCCTCTTAGGATCATATCCTCACCAGAATACACAAGTATATAATCTCTCATTCACTTAAGATTCTTGAGAATGTGTTTCATAGCCACTCAATGATCCAATCCCGGGTTAGACTGAAACCTACTGACTACTTCTACTGCAAAGCAGATTTCCGATCTCGTACATAATATAACATACATGAGACTACCAACTGCTGAGGCATATGAGATATGTCTTATTTCCTCAACTTCTTGAGGTGTCTTATGAGATTGTTCCTTTGACAAATGAATTCCATGTCGATAAGGCAAATTGCCTTTCTTGGAATTCTGCATCCCAAATCGCACAAGGATCTTGTCGATGTAGGATGCCTGAGACATAACTAACAGTCATTTCTTGCAATCCCGAAGTATCTGGATCCCAAGAACATAACTGGCCTCTCCCAAATCTTTCATTTGGAATTGGTTAGCTAGCCATATTTTCACGTCCGATAATATCTTTACATCATTCCCAATGAGTAAAATATCATCGACGTATAAAATAAGAAAAACCACCTTCCCGTCAATGACGCGCATGTATATACAAGACTCATCAACATTCTACTCAAAGTCATAAGACTTGATCGTGGTATCAAATCTTATATTCCAAGATCGAGATGCTTGCTTGAGTCCATAAATGAACCTTTACAGCTTGCAAATCTTTTGCTATTGACCTTGGGCTATGAACCCCTTTGGTTGTACCATATAGATACACTCATCAAGATTGCCATTCAAGAATGCAGTCTTGACATTCATTTGCCAAATCTCATAGTCATAATATGCGGTAATGGACAGAAGAGTGCGGATGGATTTTAGCATGCCTACTGGTGAGAAAGTTCCCTCATAGTCAACTCCCTATTTCTAGGTATAACCTTGGCCACTAGCCTAGCCTTGAAAGTCTGTACCTTCCCATCTTCTCCCCTCTTTCGCTTGTAAATCCACTTGCAACCTATAGGTTTTACCCCATCAGCTTGGTCTATAATTTCCCAGACTAAGTTGGTGTACATAGACTCCATCTCTAGGTTCATGGATTTGAGCCATTCCTTTTTATCAAAATCATCCATTGCAGTACGATAGGTCAATGGATCATCTACACCATTGTTGGAAATGACAACTTGTGCCTCTTCAACTCGTAGATAGCGATCAGGTTGTCGCACAACCCTCCCACTACGTCTAGAATATAAGTTGTCTAATGCTGTTAAACTTATTACAAACATAAACTCACGTAGGGACCATTGCCCAACTCAAAATTATGAAAATACATCTCCAATACTCATACAATGTACTAAATAGTACATTGGATTACAACTCTGATATTGAACGCACTCAATGAATGACACTATACAATGTATGTCTTGCTACTATTACTTAACACTGATTATGCGGAACTTCTGTACTCAATCTGGTGGACTTAGACCCTCTAATGACTTCCATCAATATCCATCCTCCTGAGCTCGTTCTCCGGGTATACCTGCAAAATAAGAAACTGGGAGTGGGGGATTTAGATCGTTTGAATGATCTAGTGAGTGGACAATTAAAATGAAGACTGTCTTTTTCTTAAAATTCATGGTTCTAAAAATTAAAATCCTCCCAAAAATCATTTTTTTCTGAAATCTCTTTCTTATCTCAAAACTCAACCCTTCTGAAAAGCTTTTCTGATTTTTTTTTTATAAAACTCATCTCTTCTAAGAAATCTTTTTCTGGAACTCCATTTCTGAAAATCTGTTTCTGAAAAATCTATATCTGAAAACTCTATATCTGAGAAATCTGTATCTATATATCTGGCGCATGGGGGCGTTACGTATCTTCATCCCCCCATACACAGAATCTGGTGCTTAGGGGCGTCCCTCCGTACCTAAATATATGGTGGTCTTGGGGCATTTAAGTCTCGCCGTCCCCCAAGCCACAAATCTAGAGTCGGGGGTGCAGATCTATGATGCCCTCCAAACTCAATATAAAGTTCATAAAAATCAAAGATCGTATGAAAAGGTTACGACCTAAATACCACAAGCTGTCCGAATTTAATCTCGGAATGAATTCCGTATCGGAACTAGGAAGAATTCTTCGAATGTCCAAAAAGTCATTTCAAGAATGTATACACGTCCGTACATGATTTATTTCATATATCATGTGTCTCATAACGTAATAGCCATCAAGATTAATGGGGTGTTATAAATTCTCCCCCCTTAAATAGGATTCGTCCTCGAATCCCTTTTGACATTGAACTTTTTATACCCGTCTTGGTTTGAAGATATCTGGTCTCTATTACTCTTATCTTCCCTTACTTGCTTTCTGCTATTATGCTTAAGAACGCAATACTATGATTTATGGGAATCTCTTATCCTGGTATACCCTATTTGATTCTTGTCTTAACATATGGTTTATGTACAATACCTCTCTTCTCATGCTTGCACATACAATTCCAAAGTTCGTGGGCTCTATTGAATAATTCCTTAAATTCTTGATTGACAGATAATTCCTCGTTCTCATTTAATGAACAATACTAAGCCTCTAGTTTATGCTCAACATTCTCCAACCCTATTCTCTATGTGAGCTTTTAATTATTAAATTGGCACTATATACGTGGTTTGGCGTCCCACACACCTTAGTTCCACTCATGTTCGAAACGTCTTGTAATTTTTTTTTGCCATGACAACTTAATTCCTAAATATCACTTGGAACTTCTGTTATCCTTCACGGTTAATGTATCATTGTTGTTCTTTCTTCTTAGCTGGTACTTCCGAATCCCTAGAAGTACTAGTGCTTTCTATGGTTAGGCTTTTTCTTATCATAATCCCATTTTGGGTGTAATTGTATAAAAGAAATAACCTTACTAAATATTTCCTTACTGTCACATATTTGATCTGATTCTAGCTTCCATTCTCATAATTTAGCTATTTAACTCTATATTTTCTCTTCACTAAGATTCCACTACTTATCGGCTCTGTTCTTCAAGTTCTCTTATCTCTGTCTATCTGTGGGCTTATGACCTCACAGTTCATGGTCAATTTCTTCATGTATTTCTAGCTTACTATTGTTGTCTACCAATGGCTCTTATATTCAGGATATTAATCCTGAATAGATTCTCTGATGGTCATTCTTAATTGGCTAAAGTCTTTGGAACAAGGTTCTTGTATTAAGTCTACATGTACGTAATTTGTGCTTAAATTGTATTCCTCATTCTCGTTACTGTCCATATTCCTTTCGTACTTTTCCAATTCGTGACCAGTATAAATCTGGTTAATCCTTCTTTTGTACTAACTTGCTCTATTTGCTTGGTTGCCCTCCATAATATTCTACCTTCAATTATTCTTATGATTTTATTCTGTTAGGAGTTGTCTCGATCTCAACAATATTCGTATACCAAGTTTCCTTGGTCGTCTCTAAGTTATATCTCAATGAATATGTTTCAGTCGTATTTTGTCTTGTTTCTAAGCCAGGTATATTGCATGGGAACTTGTGAGTTATACTCGCTACATTCCTTCAATTTCCTATCTGAAGAAATTCTGATCTTATTTCGACGCTGAAAAAGCCTGATGTTCTGTAGTACTACTAAGTTTAACCATTGAAAGTCTATCTTAACACTTATACACCTCTGTCATTGTTTATCTAGTGTATTTTCTATTTTCGTCTTATCTCGATAGTTCCACCTCCAAATATTTTACTTATTGTCCTTTATCTTTTTTCCTGCTCTTTTCTATACCTGGAACTCATGTGGTCTATGTCTTTGTCTCCTTATTTGAAGAATATCTTCTTTTACATATTCCTAGTCATGTCTAAGGCTGGTTCTTTTGTATTCCCGTCGTTTATTGATTACTACTTTATCTCTTCTTCACTCCATCTAGACAACTTCTTTTCTAAATCTTTTACTTAGAGCTATCTTCCTCTTCTATTCTACTCTTGTACCAAGTCTGAAGGTTTTATGTTTCAGTTTTCTTCCACTACGCATTCACTTATTTTTAGAGTATCTTGAGGCTAACATCGAGATTCTTCTTTGTTACTGTTATCTAACGAGGGTTGGGAGAGTGGGGTTGATTCTGAAGTCTTTCCGGTTACGATGATCTCATTGGCTATCCGTGTTGTAGTTGTACGTACTGCTCATCTATAAGCCTAAGATTCCTGTGTTTACATATCTGGTATTAGCTCCCACACTAAGGTACTATCTAAATTTCCTATCTAAATTTCCTTCTTCAACTTCACTCCTGATTCGTTTTTCGACTATTGGTCTTACTACCTCTCACTGAGAAACTCCTTAAGGGTCATGCTCTTTCAAACTACTACCGTACAACCTCTGTTATTCTTCTACTAATCTCTGTTTCTTAACCTTCTTAAGTTAATACTTTTTGGTTCGGGTTGCTATTCTCTTACTAGTCCTTCCATTTGGGTATAATGGGGGGCTCTTTATAAATCGTATCTATAACTCTTGAGGGGTCATTCTCTGTGTTTCTTACTATAGTTCCTTACTCCTTTGAGCCTTTACTTTCTCGAAAGCTGTATGTTCTACGATAGGGCGGTTTTTTCTTTTAGATCTGGCTAGACATATCGTGAATTCAATTCACTATTTCTCGTACAAAAATATTACTATCTTATGGTTCTTATCTAGGTTCAGTTGAACTTCTTGGCTCGGTTATCTCGATATTTCTTGATCCTTATTCGATTCTAAGTTAAGGAGTGACTATATGCATTTCATAGGAATCTAAGAATACTCATTACTGTTATCTGTCTAAGTTCAATGGTTGTCCGGCTAGGTGTCTATACACTCACTGGAATGAGGGTTATTGGAAAAAAAAATTAATGTTCATTCCATTGAGATCCGCATCATCTTCTCAATCTCTTAGGGTCCCACAACCCTTATCAACTATTCTGAGGTTCCCATTACGATACTGTCCCCAAGCTACATTATCTATGTCACTATACGTATTGAACTCATTTGTCACCTTCCGTTTCCTTCTTTATTATTCTCTTATCCTATCTTTTGGCTCTAAACTGTGCTACCGAGGCTAGTAGTGGTTCATTCTCATAGGATACTTCCTAAATCTGTGCTTTCTGCTCTTGCTATAGGCTACAGTTATGTCATTTAACCTTACTGTTCACACTAGTACTCTTGCTAACTTCCAAATTTCTCCAATCTCATAGGTCTGCCCTTTAAACTTTCAAGCATTTTCATTAGCATAGGTTCGATCTATAGGTTCTTACTGGTACTACAAACTTATCCATTTTGACTTAGGTCATGTTCTTTCTTTTCTATCCTTTGAAACCTCATTAGTTCTTCTGGGTGGTCTATTTTTCAGTGTTCTCTGTTCCTTACTTAAAATAAATTCTCGTCGAGCTTTCTTACAGTTATCTTTATCTAAGCTGGTAAAGGGTGGGACAAGCTTGTACATCTCAACATATATCGACGTCCTTGCTTTGGTATTCTATGTCCTGGTAGAGTCTATTACTTATGTAAGATAGGTATGAGATAGACTCCATCAGGACAGTTTCCTTAATCAGTATCACAGAGAGGTGAGAATCTGGGTAGGTTAGAGCCTTGCCTGTGTTGGATTTCTTGATTAGTGCAATTAAGCATTCTCCTTTATGACATTCATTTACTCTATCTCTTACGAGTCTGTATTTGGGGTATCTAGGATCCCTACATCTTTTGTGCCCTTTGCGTCTCTTGAAAACTTGTTGACCAATCTCGATTTCTTGCTTCTTTTATATTTCTGACTATTCTTCGCTATTCGGGTATCTCGCCCTCTACACGAATGCTTAAGGTTTATTAGATCCATTCGAAAGAGTTTTCTGAGGAGGTAAAGAATCTTGTTTGGGTCTACTAGTCATTAGTTCTTGCTCAGGTTTACTACATTCCATTTATTACTACAAATCCTGGCACTTTCTTTACGATATATTTCTGTCTCTTTACTTTTCTTTATCGTTGGTTGCTTAAAAATCTATTTATCTTTTCTTACTTTCTTATAGCTTTCTTTTCCCACTCTTTTAGGTAACTATTCTTAGTACTATATTTTCTAGTTTTATAACTTAACTCGAAATTCTGCTAATAATTGAGGATAATTACGGAAGGATTTTAAAGGAATATAGTTATTTCATAAGGAAAGATATTCTAATAGCTTAGGAGTTTATAATAACCTATCTATAGAACTTTGAGGACGTACTCGAGGATCGTATAATGGAGAGATAGTGTCTCACATACTTGTACCTCGGGCATACTACGCATACAAGACCCCAATGACTCCCTATACCATACTTTAATACCATCTTTGTAACATCTCCCTCCAGGAGACGCTACCGGCAGGAATAGGCCATCATATCCCAATGAGCCTCTGACCATCTAACTATGACCAATGTTGTTAAACTTATTACAAACATAAACTCACGTAGGGACCATTGCCTAACTCAAAATTATAGAAATACATCTCAAATACTCATACAATGTACTCAATAGTACATTGCATTACAACTCTGATATTGAACGCACTCAATGACTGACACAATACAATTTATGTCTTGCTACTATTACTTGACACTGACTATGTGGAACTTCTGTACTCAATCTGGTGGACTCAAACCCTCTAATGACTGCCATCAGTATCCATCCTCCCAAGCTCGTCCTCTGGGTATACCTGCAAAAAAAGAAACTGAGAGCGGAAGGGGGATTAGATCGTTTAAACGATCTAGTGAGTGGACAATTAAAACAAAAACTGATTTTTTTTTTCCTGAAAATTCATGGTTCTAAAAACTGAAATCCTCCCAGAAAAGATTCTTTTCTTAAAAATATTTCTTATCTAAAAACTCAACCCTTCTGAAAAGCTTTTCTGAAAACTCTTTTATAAAACTCATCTCTTCTAAGAAATCTTTTTCTAGAAATCCATTTCTGAAAATCTGTTTTCTGAAAAATCTATATTTGAAAACTATGTATCTTAGAAATATGTATCTGTATATCTGACACATTGGGGCGTTACGTATCACCGTCCACTCATACGTAAAATCTGGCACTTAGGGGCACCCCCTATACGCAAATATCTAGTGGTCTTGGGGTATTACGTCTCGCCGTCCCCCAAGCCACAAATATGGAGTCGGGGTGCGGATCTATGCTACCCTATAGACTCAATATCTAAGACCTATGGGCATCAATCATCCCTAGTCCTGAGCTACATATGCACACGATATCTGAATTCGTCAATTTCATATCTGAGTCAAGTTACATACTGAGGTAGGTTTTTCCCTCATGCCTCGAGAAATCATAAATCTCAAACTTTGAAAATTATTTCTTTCTAAACATTCCTCAAAACGTTCTTATTCAAAATAAAATTGAAATTAATCTTAGCTAATGCCATAAGTGCTCAAAAGTAAGTTTTGATTCAAAAACATATAAGAAAACACAGTTTAAGAGAATGGTCCACACACAGATTTTGGAATCTGGCTGGCACATGTTTCGCTTCATCGAAAAATTTGGGATTCCTGCCGATAATCTATAATCGGTAAACTTGGTTAGAATATAAGTCGTGAACATGTTTCAGATTTATATTGAGTTTCTCCATTCAACTAATCTATAACCACTATATGATGTATACTACATGCGACATGTCATAATGCATGTATAAGTGTCGATACGAAACCCTTAGGGTGGCCTCTAACATCTTAAGTTGAAATTAAAATATTATGAAATTATTTATGTCTCGCTTCACGATGTCAGGTCTGGCGCGTCGCAACGCTAACACAAACGGACCCAGGTAGACGTACTCGTAGCTACGCCTATCTGGTCTGACTTGAGGCAGAGCCTCTGTTTATTCCGTATCGCGATGCTAGGTGCTGGGTGTCGCGACAACCACTAAAACAGAATCGAAGGAGAGTGCTTCTACTTACTACACGTCGCGATGCTGAGGTCTAGTGTCGCAACATTGGCCCAAATTGAGGGCCAATTATAGGACAAAGAAATGGACGACGCTGTTCCGGGCTCGCGGCACGGTTGGGAGTACGGTGTAGCCCGCGGGGGACTAAACGGGAGAAATAATATGAAGTCGCCACCCGGTGTGAACCGGGATAAAGATTTAAGGCCGCACTCACCCTTCGCAAGGGAATACCTCAAACCATTGGGTTCAGAATGGTCCCTTACTTATGCCATTTGTAATGATGTGATTTGTGCAATAATTTAATCGAATCTAGCAACATACATTCCCAAGGGTATTCTATTTCTAAGATCACATGCATAAGTACAAGGCTCATATCTAAGTTTGCATATAACCTATGTCCGAATTTGCATACAACCTATTTGCATATAACCTATGTCCAAATTTGCATGCATAAAGGTAAATTGAAATACGGAAAACATACAACTTCATAAGCACACCATATTCATGGATACGGAAACGCAAGGAAATGGTAATTGTACAAACACGCATAAAAGTGAATCAGAATAATGGCAAGCATATAATTTCATAAACACATTGTACTTATACATGTGGGAACACAAATAAATGGCAATTGCACAATCATGCGTAATAAAGAGAGGCAACTAGGTACATAATGCAAATAGATGACTAAAGAGGCGATTAAGCGTTAAAATAAACGTGCCATGATGCGATGCAAAAGAAGATAGACAATAAAGATGAAAGAAACAAGATGCAATATATGACCACATCTATATAGGACTCCAAGTGTCCGATTAAACATATCTCATGTTCAATCGAACGTACTTTGTCCGGCGCGGCAAAACGTTATGGCAAAGGTAGCCCTTAGGCTTTCTATCCCTCAATATGGAGGACCTTTAGTCCAACATGATTTGCCCATGTGCAATGCAATATGATGCATGATTATGCAAGGAGATGTCATACATAAAACAAATAACGGAATAATAAAAGGCGCGGCAATGTATTGTCGTAAAGGTAGCCTCTTAGACTTTTCTATTCTAAAATGTAGAACATTTAGACCAATATACTAAGCCCATGCGCATCACATTATAATGCATATAAAATAAAGACAACAATATAGGACTTCGCATGCTCAATTAAACACATCTCGCATTCAACCAAACACACTTCGTCCGGCGCGGTAAAGCTTCGTGGCAAAGGTAGCCCGTAGGCTTTTTATCCCTCAAAATGGAGGACCTTTAATCCAACTTGATTAGCCCATGCGCACCATATCATCAATACATAAATAAATATCATACACAAAGTCAATGGCGGAATAATAAAAGAGCGCGGCAAAGTATCGTGGTAAATGTAGTCTTTTAGGCTTTTCTTCCCCCAAATGGAGAACCTTTAAACCAACATAACAAGCCTATGTGCTTTACATTACAAGACATATAAAAATAAAGACAATAATATGGGACTTCGTATGTCCGATTGAACATATCGCACATTCAATCAAACATACTTTGTTCGGTGCGGCAAAGTATTATCGTAAAGATAGCCTTTTGGACTTTTCTTCCTTCAAATAGAGAACCTTTAGACCACCATACTAAGCCCATGCGCACTATATCATCAATACACAAGCATGTAACGTGCGGAAAGTAAAAGACGGAATATAAAATGCGAATAACAAACGAACAAGATAAAACAAAGCAAAATATGTGTCGTTTATTCAAGTGGTACGTGGAATTGTTTCCCAAGTACAGACCGCACTACCGTCCATTCAGATTCGGCTACGGAATTTACGTATGGGTTTCCATCCTATATACCACAAGAGACGACACATTTTCTCATCCATTCAAAGCCACAACATACATCCATAAACGACTCTCATGCAAAAAAAATTAAATAAAACAATTAAAAGATGAATAAAAATAAATACAAAAAGTGCTCCCAGGTCTAACCTTTTAAATCGTCTCTCGGAAGTACGGTACACGGTCGTCAGAAGGGTGGATGCTCCGCAACTCCTCCGGTTCACTAGTTCAAAGTTTTCCCTCGCTATTTCGCTGTTTGGGCCGCTGTTTTCGCTCCATTTCACTGCTGTTCTGCTGTTATTTTTCAGTCACTGTTTTATGGTAAAAGGCTACTGTTTTTGCGGTAAAAAGGTCACTGTTTTGCGGTTTTTTGAACTGCTATTTTTGCGGGTTTTTGGCTACAGTTTGGCGATTTCTAAGGGTCTTGGGGCTGCTGTTTTGTGTGGTTATTTAAAGTTTTTAAAGTGCAATTTTTGTTCACTGTTTTAGATGATTTAGGCCACTGTTTTGGGGTATTTGGGCTGCTGTTTTTTGGTCAATGCAGTGCAGCTTTTGGGACTGTTTTGGTGGCTACAGAGGTGTGTTTTAAGGCAGTTTATTCGGTGTGTTAGGGGCTGTATGGGGCTGCTGTTTCGGTGATGTTAGGGGGCTGTATGAGGTGAATATTTTCGATGAATATATGGGTTATTTCAAGGGTGATTTTCGGTGAAGGTTTACTGTTTTGGGGGTGTGATTTTCGGCAATGGAGGGTGTCTAGGGGGATGAGTTTCGGCTGTAGTAGAGAGAGGAGGAGAAGATAAAATTTTTTAGTGTTTGTTCTTGTGTTATGCGTGAATGGACTAGGAGAGGACAAGGGTTGGATTTGGGTTTCTTTTATAGGCAAAGGGTATGGTGAATCCTTGCTTGAAAAGGAATGAGATTTGTGTAATAAAATGGATACCATTAATTAGTGTCACACAATGAAAAAAATATATTTAATTGGGGACATGATTTGTTTAAATTAGGAATATGTTTATTTGATTTATTTAAATTTGGTATGTGATTTTTTAGATTTTATTTGATTTGTTTTATTTTCCCATGTGTTAAATATGTGTTTTATTATTTGGATGTGATTTAATTGGGTTTGGGCGTGAATGGGCTTGGGTGTGGGCGTGTGGTTGGCTTTTGGTGGTGGGCTTAGTGGTGCATAGGCTTGCGGGGGTTTTAGGTCAAGGTCAAGTGGTTTGCGGGGGTTTTGGGCCGATGTTAAATGGTTTGCGGGGATTTTAGGCCAAGGTTTAGATTTTAAAATGAAGGTCCACAAGCGAGCCCGAAGCTAAACAAGCGAGTTAAATCCGAAAAAATACTGATTTTCCGACTGTTCCCTTCCGACTTCCGTTTCCCGTGACTTCCGCGACTTAAAAGGTAGTGCCTCTAAATGAGACTCATCATAGGGACTTACATGCAAAAATCCAGTGCCTACAGTCACCTCCACTTTGATGGGACTTGTGCAGTGTGTGACAATGACAATCCTATCAAAGTTGTGCAATGTATTTTTACTTACCTGGCTCGCCAGCTGCCACTTGACTTGCCTGCTGCCTCGAACTGAGCTGATGAGAGTTGGTTCATTTTCGAACCTTTACTGGGTTGAGATCTTTGAACTGTGCTCCATTTTTGGAGCACCATTTCCGGCATGCTAAACCTCATTTTGAGGCATCGCTGGTGGTTGTTCGTTCTCGAACTATGCTCCATTTTCGGAGTTCCATTTTCGGCATGCTAAATCTCATTTCCGAGGCACCGCTGATGTGATGAGTGTCCATTTTCGAACTGTGCTCCATTTTCGGAGCGCCATTTTCGGCGAGTAATAGTGGTCCATTTCCGAACCATGCTCCATTTTCGGAGTGCAATTTTCGGCGAGATGTGATAGTAGTCCATTTTCGAACCATGCTCCATTTTCGGAGTGCCATTTTCAGCGAGATGCGATAGTAGTCCATTTTCGAACCATGCTCCACTTTCGAAGTGCCATTTTCAGCGAGACTGATGTTGTGTCTCCATACCCGTAGTGCCATACCCGGTAAAACTGATGCTTTGTCTCCATACCCGGAGTGCCATACCCGGCAAGACTAATATTGATGTCTCCATACCCGAAGTGCCATACCCGGTGAAACTGATGCTGATAATGTGGGTTTCGCCCCCTGAGATTCCTTCCTGAAACTGATACTGTTGTGGGCCTCAACCCTGAGATTCATCCCCGAAACTATACTGATATGGGCCTCAACCCTGGGACTCATCCCCGAAACTGACTAATATGGGCCTCAACCCTGAGACTCATCCCCGAAACTGACTGATATGGGCCTCAACCCTGGGACTCATCCCCGAAACTAATATTGATTCATTTCTGAAACTGACTGATATGGGCCTCAACCCTGGGACTCATCCCCGAAACTAATACTGATTCATTTATGAAACTGACTGTACTGTTGCTGCTTTCGATTAGCTTGTCTTTGCCGCTTTCTCTTTTTTCTTCTTTTACCTGTGAATACAAAACAAAACAAACACAAAAGGAATGCAAAATAGGTTACATGTATGCATACATGCATGAGTTTCCTATCCCATCGGGTCAAGTCTTCTACCGGTGACTACTCGGTCTTCTCTTCCTTAGGCAAAGTACTGTTTCAATCTATCCAAGTTAATCAGCTCGATGAACTCATTCCTTTCCAAGTTTGACAGTCTCACTGCCCTATTTCCCAATTTCTGAATGGCTATCCTGTCTTTTCTGTTTGCTCCTTCTGAAGATTCCCTGTGTTCTAAACATCACTGAGTATCATAGTACCAAGGTTGAATGCTTTTATCAAATATGCTCATGTTGCAGGTTGAAAGGAAGAGACTCAGGCAAGTAAATGGAATGAACGCCTTTATTATCATTAAGAAATGGTTCGAACAAGTAGTCAAAATCAATGTCTATATTAAAAATATAGGATCAAATAAACTAGCAGGAACAACTTCATCATTCGCAGCATTTCTTTCTTCCTTGGCCTATGTTTCTTCACTGCTGTCATCCCTTATCCCCATGAAAGAAGCTGAGTGGTTGGGAGCTTGGAGGACGAAGCTTTCGGGTAGGCCAGAGTTGATCATATAGGTGGGTGGTGGAACGAAGTGGTAGTTTGGTAGATGATTTCTGTGTGTGTTGGGTTGTTCTCTTTCTGGGTCAGGTATTTTATTGGAGTCGATGAGGTTTTGGATCCCATGCCTAAGGCGGGTGCAGCTGTCAGTTTCATGACATCTTCTCCGATGGAAGTGACAATACAGGCTTAAGTCAAGGTTGGGTGGCACATGATTTGGAATTGGTTTAGGCTCTAAAGGTTCAAGAATTCCTTGCGCCTTCAGCTTTTCAAACACCTTGAAAGAGGCTTACCAAGGTTGGAAAATCGCCTGTTTTTAATGGCAGTGACCTCAGCGGTAGCGGGCATAGTCCCTGAAGGTCCCCTAATATTCCTTCTATTCTGGCCATAGAACTTTCTGTTTTCAGCCTATTCCTCTTCAATATCCATAACCGTCTCCTTCAACTGTCGAAAATTGCCAATCATAGATGTCATCCTCCTTAACTTACCATAAATTGAGGGCTTAGTACCCTTGATAATCATCTTTATCTGGTCCTTCTCCGAAAGCTGAGCCTACATCTTCAGAAGTTGGCTCCTCCAGCGATCTACATACTCCTTGAAGCTCTCCTCCGGCTTCTGCTTGGTATTCTCCAAATCGCGGAGTGACAAATCAATCTCCAAGTCTGTAACATACTATTTCAGAAATGCATATGCCAATTCCCTCCAATCTTCATTGACCTTCCTCTCGAGGCTATGATACCACACTACTGGTGCCTCTTCAAGTGACATCCCAAACATTTTCTGAACTTGGGGCTGTGACAGGCCTACTGAACTCATAACTGACACATATTGTCGGAGATGGACCCTCGGATCCCCATTCCCGTTGAACTTGGCTATGTCAGGCATTTTGAACTGAGCCGGCAGCTATTCTTCAAAAGTCATTGCCTCATAATCTAGCAAGTCTTCATGTTTACCCCTCATTTTGCGGGTAACCGATTCTACATGATCCCGTAGCTTCTGTAATTCTGCCTAAGACCCAATCATTCTTCATGCCGCATATTCAGCCATATCATCATCCAAAATGGGGATGTCATCCCCCAAACAGTTCGGAGGCTCCTCACGCCTTACATTCTCAGAATTTCCCCCAGCACGGGGCACAACCATTTTAGCCATAGCAGTAGTCAAGGCTTGTGATTGTTCGGTAACCTTGGTGAGACCATTCTCCAGCTGATCCATGCAAGATACCTCGTTTCCTGATTCACTCATATTCGCTAATGGCCTTTTGACGAGTCTTCCCTCTTACCCCTAACCCAACGGATATCTATGATGGCTTTTAAGACACAAATGGTTAACATGATGCGTGTATGCATGAGATGCATGAGATGCGTGCGATGTATGGAATATATAAGTCGGCCCATTATCATTTTAAAGTATTCAATCATACTATTGCACGGTGCTAACTTGTCTCAGTTGAAAAGTCCCAACAGGTTTACACTTTGTAATAATGTGGCTAAACAACTTCAAATGATAAAAGGCTCACACGTAAAATGGCCCATCGACATTTTAGAAACTTTTAGCCCAATTGTCATAAGATATGAACTCATCCCAGTTTAAATGGCCCAACAAGTTCGCATTTCTGACAAGAAGCCCAACTGAATCCAAATGACGATGGTCCCAAACATAAACATAAAGAAATAACTTCTACCAGTTCTACGACTAAGGTTCTCATGTGGGTTTACGGGGGTGCGGAGAAAGGCTCTCGCTGACGAAGGATTGCCCACAACTAGGACTCCCCACTCAAGGGTTCGAGCGACCAAGTGAGCGCACCTTTTTTATACCTTAAGGTACGTGCCAACGGGTTATGGTGTGACTAACTGTCAAATGGATTTCCCATTGTAGATTCCCCAGAGAGAGGGTGGAGCGAACTCTCTCAAATACCCAAGTCTCTTAGGCTCTTATCGCCTTGGTGACAGGAATAAACAATGAGTCCTCCAAATTATTCTGTCACAACGAGCTACGAGTAATGATTATCTAGGTGCCTTCACAGCTTTTCCTTAGAGAAAGTGTGGGACACAGAAACTGGGCGACGCATGCTGTCTCGGGTTCGCGGCCCGGTTGGGAGTACGGAGTAGCCACGGGGGACTAAACCGGAGAATAATGGAGTCGCCACCCGGTGTGAACCGGGAAAATGAGATTTAAGGCCGCACTCACCCCTCGCAAGGGAAGACCTCAAACCGTTGGGTTCGGAATGGTCCCTTACTTATGTCACTTGTAATAAAAGGATTTGTGTAATAATTTAATCAAGCTTAAGTAACACTTATTTCCAAGAGTATCATGCTTCTAAATCCATTTGCACAAAAATAAAACTTACAACTGAATTTACATATATTTCACACCTAAGATTACATGCTTGAAAATACATCAAAGTAGCAACGAACATACGACTTCATTGGCATATTGTATGCAAAAAAAAAAAAAAACACAAGCACACACATTAACCACACAAGCACACATGTGAGCACTTTTCCAAGTGGTACGTGGAATTGTATCCCAAGTACAGACCGCACTACCGTCCATTCAGAATCGGCTACGGAATTTATGTCTGGGTTTCCATCCGATATACCACGAGAAATAATACTCAAATGCTATCATGACATGGATATATGAATTGTAGTACGTTAAACACATTGTACTCATACATGTGAGGAATACAGATGAATGATACATACACAATCTTGCGTAACACAGAGAAGCAATCAGATTCATCATACGAAGGGATAGCTACTAGGAACAATTATGTATGAAATCTGATGAAAATGACTCAGTTCAGTGGGTGCACGTTCGCGTAGCGTTCGAGAACGCGTTCGAACGGTAAACAGAAGGTTCGCGTTCGTATAACGTTCGAGAACGCGTTCGAACGGAGCCAGACCTGATGCATGAAACACTAAAAAAATGCGTGCGCGTTCGCGTAGCGTTTGAGAACGTGTTCGAACGGTAAACAGAAGGTTTACGTTCGTGTGGCGTTCGAGAACGCGTTCGAACGGAACCAAACCTGATGCATGATGAAACTAAGAAAATGCGTACGCGGTCGCGTAGCATTTGAGAACGCGTTCGAACGGTAAACAGAAGGTTCACGTTCGTGTGGCGTTCGAGAATGCGTTCGAACGGAACCAGACCTGATACATGATGAAACTAAGAAAATGCGTGCGCGTTCGCATAGCGTTTGAGAACGCGTTCGAACGGTAAACAGAAGGTTCACGTTCGTGTGGCGTTCGAGAACGCGTTCGAACGGAACCACACCTGATGCATGCAACACATTCACAGACAAACAAATCCACAATGTGGGACCTCACGTATCCGATTGAACTCATCTCGCATCCAATCGAGTATACACCAATCGGCGCGAAAAAGCATCGTGGGAAAAGATTTTAACCCCTCCAAATAGGGGACCTTTCATCGCACTTACTAAACCCATGCGCTCAATTGAATCATGCATACAAAGAATTAAAAACAATAATATCAAACTTAGTATGCCCGATTGAACGTATCTTGCATTCAACCGAACACACATCAACCGGTGCGGCAAAACATCGTGGTAAAGGATTTTAACCCCTCCAAATAGGGGACCTTTCATCGCACTTACTAAGCTCATGCGCTCGATTGAATCACGCACACAAAAGTAACATGCATAATTCAAATGATGAAAAATAAATAAATCAAAGCAATATAAAACAAAAGAAACTGTCATTTACTCAAGCGGTACGTGGAGTTGTATCCCGAGTACAGATCATACTACCGTCCATTCGGAATCAGCTATGAAATTTATGTCCGGGTTTCCATCCGATATACCGCGAGAGTTGACACATCTTTCATTTTATTCCAAAGCCACAACATACCATATCTCATAATCCATGCATATTTATCTACTCAAGGGCCACAACATGCATTTCAACACAACAATCATGAAAGCAATATTTAATAAATAATACAAATAAAACAGAAAATGAATGTGGAAAATACCCTCAGGTCTAACCTTTTATGTCGACTTTCGAACTCGCGTTTCACGGCCGTCGAAAGGGCTATCACACCGCTACTTCTCCGGTTCACTGGTTTAGCGTCTCGGCTCACTGTTTTGCTTGCTGTTTGGCCTCCATTTTGCTGTTGTTTGGCCTCCACTTTGCTACTGTTTCCTCTGTATTTCTGCTTGCTGTTCAGGTCACCGCTTTGGTGTTTTAATGGACTGTTTTGGGTGTTTTTTTGATGGCTCTAAGTGCAGTTTTTTAGTTACTGTTTTAGGTGATTAAAAGTACAGTTTTTTAGTTACTTGTTTAGGTGATTTAGGGGCTGTTTTGGGGTATTTTTGCTGTTGTTTTAAAGTGATTTCGGGCTATTGTTTTAAGGTCGTTTTGCTGCTGTTTTGGGCGTGTATGGCTGCTGTATGGAAGTATGATTTTCGGTGATTAGGGGAAGGAGATGAATAGGATTTTTGTGTTATTTCTTTGTAGTATGTGTGAATTTGAGAGAATGGAGAGTGGACATAATTTTTGGCTTCTTTTTGCTTGTGAAAAACGTGAACTAGAGAGAATAAGTGGCTTTGGGTGGTGGTTGTTTATATAGAGAATGGCTATGGCTTCACCTTGTCTCACAAGGAATAGGATCTTGGTTTCTAATTTAGGCTTCTCAAGAAAAGCATGCACAAGATTGATGGGGGACAAAATATTATAAATTAGGAAGTTACAAGATTAGATTGGTGTTGATTAGGAAGTCAAATATTTTAGACTGGTAAATATATTATTTAGTTAGGAATTAATATATTTGATTAGTTTATATTAGGCATATACTTATTTTATGTTTGGTAAATATTTTATTTATTTTGGTAGGGGATTATTTAGATTTTATTTGTTCTATTTAATTTGGTATATGACTTAATTAATTATTTTATTTAATTACATTATCTAATTAATATTTAACTTAATATTTAATTTAATTTGGGTGTGTTTTAAGTGGGCTTGGGCTAGGCTAGGGTGCATGTGCGCTAAATGGGCTCGGGTCATGAGGCTAACAGCAAAACCAGAAATATTGATACCGTTCGAACGCCAATTCGAATGGTAAACGAACGCCCGCAATCTGCCTGACGTTCGAACGTGTTTAAGAATGCAGCACGAACGAAAACAGTGAACACGTGAAACGACTTTGATAGCATACTCATCCTGAATTTCCCCTTCCAACGTCCGTTTCCCGCGGCTTCCGTGACTTAAAAGGTAGTGCCTCCAACTGAGACTCATCATCGGGTTTCACATGCAAAAATGCAATGCCTACAGTCGCCCCCACTTTGATGGGACCTGTGCAGTGTGTGACTTTGAACAATCCTATCAAAGTTATGCAATGCATTTTCACTTACCTGGCTCGTCTGCTGTCTCGAGCTGAGTTGGTGCTGCGGTGGAACTCGATCCTGGGACACATCCCACTAACTGCACCTGACAACGGGGGCACCTCGACCCTGGGCACCTCGACCCAATACCGCTGACAATAGGGACCTCGCCCTCAAACTGATGATGTAGTGG
This sequence comes from Zanthoxylum bungeanum, assembly GCA_019454045.1. Classification (NCBI taxonomy): domain Eukaryota; kingdom Viridiplantae; phylum Streptophyta; class Magnoliopsida; order Sapindales; family Rutaceae; genus Zanthoxylum; species Zanthoxylum bungeanum. The sequence continues at coordinate 44,275 of SKCR01028735.1, read as the reverse complement.
GCACCTCGACCCTAGGACGCATCCCGGAACTACAACCGACAACGGGGGCACCTCGACCCAATACCGCTGACAATAGGGACCTCGCCCTCAAATTGATGGTGTAGTGGGCACCTCGACCCTGGGACACATCCTGGAACTACAACCGACAACGGGGGCACCTCGACCATGGGCACCTCGACCCAACACCGCTGACAATAGGGACCTCGCCCTCAAACCGATGATGTAGTGGGAACTTCGACCCAAACTGTTTCTGATGTGGGCCTCGCCCCCAGGCTGATACTGATGTGGGCCTCGCCCCTTGGGACTCATCCCCAAAACTCAAACCGCGTTGACGCTGTTTGGCTCATTTCTGCCGCTTTCTCTTTTCTTCGAACCTGCGAACACAAAACAAAAAAAAACACGGAAAGAATGCAATGTTACGTGTATGCATGAATGATTTTCCTACTCCGTTGGGTTAGGTCTTCTGCCAATTCCCTTGGTGACCGCTCGGTCTTTTTTCCTCAGGCAAAGTACTGCTTCAATCTGTCCACATTGATCGGCTCGGTGAATTCATTTCCTTCCAAGTCTGATAGCTTCACTGCCCCATTTCACATTACCTTCTGCACTATGTAAGGTCCTTCCCAGTTAGGTCTGAATTTTCCTCTCGGATCTGTCGTCGACGGCCTCGACTGCTTAAGTACCAAATCACCCTTTCTGATCTTGGTGGGACGTACTTTCTTGTTGAATGCCCGGGCTAGTCTTTTCTGATACAACTGCATGTGATACAAAGACTTCGTCCTCCTCTCATCCAACAGTGCTAACTGATCAAACCTCTGTGCGGCCCATTCTGGTTCCGGTAATTCTGCTTCTGCTAAGACCCTCATAGACTGTATTTCCACTTCCACTGGTAAAACTGCTTCCATTCCATAGACCAAAGAGTAAGGCGTGGCCCCTGTTTCCGTTCTTACTGATGTTCTGTACCCCCACAAAGCATACGGTACGAACTCGCCCCAGTTTAAATGGCCCAGCAAGTCCGCATTTCTGACAATGGTCCAACTGCATCCAAATGAGGATGGTCCACAAGCTCATACTCAAGGAAATAATTGTTACTTTAACCATACAATCCCGGTCTATGGGTGGGTTCGCAGGAGTGTATACAAAGGCTCTCATCGGTGAAGGATGGCCCACAACTAGGTCTCCCCAATCAAGGGTTCGAGCAACCAAGTGAGCGCATTCTTTTTTATACACTAAGGTACGTGCCAATGAGCTATGGTGTGTGACTGACTGTCAAATGGATTTCCCGTTGTAGATTCCCCAGAGGGAAGGTGGAGCGAGGCTCACTTAAATACCCAAGCCTCTTAGGCTCTTATCGCTTGGTGTCAGGAATAAACAACGAGTCATCCAAATTAGTCCATCACAATCGGCTACGAGTAGATGGCTATATAGGTGCCTTCACAGCTTTTCCTTCTAGAAAGGTAGTGAATGAAAGAAGACACCAAACCATTACCTAGCCTAAAAAATGCCTTTGATTAAACCCTCATTTCATCCACTATAGACACGGTCAATTAAAACATAAATCCAAACATTACAAAAGACAATATTTCGGGGCCGATTCTCTATCCCCAGTGGAGTCGCCAGACTGTGGGACACAAAAACTGGGCGACGCATGCTACCCCGATTCTCGCGGCCCGGTTGGGAGTATGGAGTAGCCATGGGGGACTAAACCGGAGAATAATGGAGTCGCCACCCGGTGTGAACCGGGAAAATGAGATTTAAGGGCGCACTCACCCCTCGCAAGGGAAGACCTCAAACCGTTTGGTTCGGAATGGTCCCTTACTTATGTCACTTGTAATGAAAGGATTTGTGTAATAATTTAATCAAGCTTAAGTAACACTTATTTCCAAGAGTATCATGCTTCTAAATCCATATGCACAAAAATAAAACTTACAACTGAATTTACATATATTTCACATCTAAGATTGCATGCTTGAAAATACATCAAAGTAGCAACAAACATACGACTTCATTGGCATATTGTATTCAAAAAAAAAAAACACAAGCACACACATTAACCACACAAGTACACATGTGAGCACTTTTCCAAGTGGTACGTGGAATTGTATCCCAAGTACAGACCGCACTACCGTCCATTCAGAATCGGCTACGGAATTTATGTCTGGGTTTCCATCCGATATACCACGAGAAATAATACTTAAATGTTATCATGACATGGATATATGAATTGTAGTACGTTAAACACATTGTACTCATACATGTGAGGAATACAGATGAATGATACCTACACAATCTTGCGTAACACAGAGAAGCAATCAGATTCATCATACGAAGGGATAGCTACTAGGAACAATTATGTATGAAATCTGATGAAAAGGACTCAGTTCAGTGGGTGCGCGTTCGCGTAGCGTTTGAGAACGTGTTCGAATGGTAAACAGAAGGTTTACGTTCGTGTGGCGTTCGAGAACGCGTTCGAACGGAACCAAACCTGATGCATGATGAAACTAAGAAAATGCGTACGCGGTCGCGTAGCATTTGAGAACGCGTTCGAACGGTAAACAGAAGGTTCACGTTCGTGTGGCGTTCGAGAATGCGTTCGAACGGAACCAGACCTGATACATGATGAAACTAAGAAAATGCGTGCGCGTTCGCATAGCGTTTGAGAACGCGTTCGAACGGTAAACAGAAGGTTCACGTTCGTGTGGCGTTCGAGAACGCGTTCGAACGGAACCACACCTGATGCATGCAACACATTCACAGACAAACAAATCCACAATGTGGGACCTCACGTATCCGATTGAACTCATCTCGCATCCAATCGAGTATACACCAATCGGCGCGAAAAAGCATCGTGGGAAAAGATTTTAACCCCTCCAAATAGGGGACCTTTCATCGCACTTACTAAACCCATGCGCTCAATTGAATCATGCATACAAAGAATTAAAAACAATAATATCAAACTTAGTATGCCCGATTGAACGTATCTTGCATTCAACCGAACACACATCAACCGGTGCGGCAAAACATCGTGGTAAAGGATTTTAACCCCTCCAAATAGGGGACCTTTCATCGCACTTACTAAGCCCATGCGCTCGATTGAATCACGCATACAAAAGTAACATGCATAATTCAAATGACGAAAAATAAATAAATCAAAGCAATATAAGACAAAAGAAAGTGTCATTTACTCAAGCGGTACTTGGAGTTGTATCCAGAGTACAGATCATACTACCGTCCATTCGGAATCAGCTATGAAATTTATGTCCGGGTTTCCATCCGATATACCGCGAGAGTTGACACATCTTTCGTTTTATTCCAAAGCCACAACATACCATATCTCATAATCCATGCATATTTATCTACTCAAGGGCCACAACATGCATTTCAACACAACAATCATGCAAGCAATATTCAATAAATAATACAAATAAAACAGAAAATGAATGTGGAAAATACCCTCAGCTCTAACCTTTTATGTCGACTTTCGAACTCGCGTTTCACGGCCGTCGGAAGGCTATCAAACCGCTACTTCTCCGGTTCACTGGTTTAGCATCTCGGCTCACTGGTTTGCTGTTTTGCTTGCTGTTTGGCCTCCGTTTTTCTGTTGTTTGGCCTCCACTTTGCTACTGTTTCCTCTGTATTTCTGCTTCCTGTTCAGGTCACCGCTTTGGTGTTTTAATGGACTGTTTTGGGTGTTTTTTTGAAGGCTTTAAGTGCAGTTTTTTAGTTACTGTTTTAGGTGATTAAAAGTACAGTTTTTTAGTTACTGGTTTAGGTGATTTATGGGTTGTTTTGGGGTATTTTTGCTGCTGTTTTAATGTGATTTCGGGCTACTGTTTTAAGGTCATTTTGCTGTTGTTTTGGGCGTGTATGGCTGCTGTATGGAAGTATGATTTTCGGTGATTAGGGGAAGGAGATGAAGAGGATTTTTGTGTTATTTCTTTGTAGTATGTGTGAATTTGAGAGAATGGAGAGTGGACATAATTTTTGGCTTCTTTTTGCTTGTGAAAAACGTGAACTAGAGAGAATAAGAGGCTTTGGGTGGTGGTTGTTTATATAGAGAATGGCTATGGCTTCACCTTGTCTCACAAGGAATAGGATCTTGGTTTCTAATTTAGGCTTCTCAAGAAAAGCATGCACAAGATTGAGGGGGGACAAAATATTATAAATTAGGAAGTTACAAGATTAGATTGGTGTTGATTAGGAAGTCAAATATTTTAGACTGGTAAATATATTATTTAGTTAGGAATGATTATATTTGATTAGTTTATATTAGGCATATACTTGTTTTATGTTTGGTAAATATTTTATTTATTTTGGTAGGGGATTATTTAGATTTTATTTGTTTTATTTAATTTGGTATATGACTTAATTAATTATTTTATTTAATTACATTATCTAATTAATATTTAACTTAATATTTAATTTAATTTGGGTGTGTTTTAAGTGGGCTTGGGCTAGGCTAGGGTGCATGTGCGCTAAATGGGCTCGGGTCATGAGGCTAACAGCAAAACCAGAAATACCGATATCGTTCGAACGCGACACGAACGCCCGCAATCTGCCTGACGTTCGAACGTGTTTAAGAACGCAGCACGAACGGAAACAGTGAACACGTGAAACGACTTTGATAGAATACTCATCCTGAATTTCCCCTTCCGACGTCTGTTTCCCGCGGCTTCCGTGACTTAAAAGGTAGTGCCTCCAACTGAGACTCTTCATCGGGTTTCACATGCAAAAATGCAATGCCTACAGAAAGGTAGTGAATGAATGAATGAAGACACCAAACCATCACCTAGCCTTAACAATGCCTTTGATTAAACCCCCTTAACCCACCATAGACGCGGTTAACTAAAGCACAAATCATAATCACTACAAGACAATATTTCGGGGCCGATTCTCTATCCCCAGTGGAGTCGCCAGACTGTAGGACACAGAAATGGACGACGCTGTTCTGGGCTCGCGGCCCGGTTGGGAGTACGGTATAGCTCGCGGGGGACTAAACCATAGAAATAATAAGGAGTCGCCACCCGGTGTGAACCGGGACAAAGATTTAAGGCTGCACTCACCCCTCGCAAGGGAATACCTCAAACCATTGGGTTCAGAATGGTCACTTACTTATGCCCATTGTAATGATGTGATTTGTGCAATAATTTAATCGAATCTAGCAACATACATTCCCAAATGTATTCTATTTCTAAGCTCACATGCATAAGTACAAGGCTCATATCTAAGTTTGCATATAACCTATGTCCGAATTTGCATATAACCTATTTACATATAACCTATGTCCAAATTTGCATGCATAAAGGTAAATTGAAATAAGGCAAACATACAACTTCCTAAGCACACCATATTCATGGATACGGAAACGCAAGGAAATGGTAATTGTACAAACACGCATAAAAGTGAATCAGAATAATGGCAAGCATATAATTTCATAAACACATTGTACTTATACATGTGGGAACACAAATAAATGGCAATTGCACAATCATGCGTAATAAAGAGAGGCAACTAGGTACATAATGCAAAGAGATGACTAAAGAGGCGATTAAGCGTTAAAATAAACGTGTCATGATGCGATGCAAAAGAATATAGACAATAAAGATGAAAGAAACAAGATGCAATATATGCCCACATCTATATAGGACTCCAAGTGTCCGATTAAACATATCTCATGTTCAATCCAACGTACTTTGTCCGGCGCGGCAAAACATTATGGTAAAGGTAGCCCTTAGGCTTTCTATCCCTCAACATGGAGGACCTTTAGTCCAACTTGATTTGCCCATGCGCAATGCAATATGATGCATGATTATGCAAGGAAATGTCATACATAAAACAAATAACGAAATAATAAAAGGCGCGACAAGGTATTGTCGTAAAGGTAGCCTTTTAGACTTTTCTATTCTCAAATGGAGAGCCTTTAGATCAATTTACTAAGCCCATGCGCATCACATTACAATGCATATAAAATAAGGACAACAATATAGGACTTCGCATGCTCAATTAAACACATCTCGCATTCAACCAACACACTTCATCCGGCGCGGCAAAGCTTCGTGGCAAAGGTAGCCCGTAGGCTTTTTATCCCTCAAAATGGAGGACCTTTAATCCAACTTGATTAGCCCATGTGCACCATATCATCAATACATAAATAAATTTCATACACAAAGTCAATGGCAGAATAATAAAAGAGCGCGACGAAGTATCGTGGTAAAGGTAGTCTTTTAGGCTTTTCTTCACCCAAATGGAGAACCTTTAAACCAACATAACAAGCACATGCACTTTACATTACAAGGCATACAAAAATTAAGACAACAATATGGGACTTCGTATGTCCGATTGAACATATCTCACATTCAATCAAACATACTTTGTCCGGCGCGGTAAAGTATTGTCGTAAAGGTAGCCTTTTGGACTTTTCTTCCCTCAAATAGAGAAACTTTAGACCACCATACTAAGCCCATGCGCACTATATCATCAATACACAAGCAAGTAACGTGCGGAAAGTAAAAGACGGAATATAAAATGCGAATAACAAACGAACAAGATAAAACAAAGCAAAATATGTGCCGTTTATTCAAGTGGTACGTGGAATTGTTTCCCAAGTACAGACCGCACTACCGTCCATTCGGATTCGGCTACGAAATTTACGTCTGGGTTTCCATCCTATATACCACAAGAGACGACACATTTTCTCATCCATTCAAAGCCACAACATGCATCCATTAACGACTCTCATGCAAAAAAAATAAATAAAACAATTAAAAGATGAATAAAAATAAATACGAAAAGTGCCCACAGGTCTAACCTTTTAAATCGTCTCTCGGAAGTACGGTACACGGTCGTCAGAAGGGTGGATGCTCCGCAACTCCTCTGGTTCACTGGTTCAAAGTTTTCACTCGCTATTTCGCTGTTTGGGCCGCTGTTTTCGCTCTGTTTCACTGCTGTTCTGCTGTTATTTTTCAGTCACTGCTTTATGGTAAAAGGCTACTATTTTTTTGATAAAAAGGTCACTGTTTTGCGGTTTTTTGAACTTCTATTTTTGCGGATTTTTGGCTACAGTTTGGCGATTTCTTGGGGCTGCTGTTTTGTGCGGTTATTTAAAGGTTTTAAAGTGCAATTTTTGTTCACTGTTTTAGATGATTTAGGCCACTGTTTTGGGGTATTTGGGCTGCTGTTTTTCGGTCAATACAGTGCAGTTTTTGGGACTGTTTCGGTGGCTACAGAGGTGTGTTTTAAGGCAGTTTATTCGGTGATGTTAAGGGCTGTATGGGGCTGCTGTTTCGGTGATGTTAGGGGGCTGTATGGGGTGCAGATTTTCGGTGAATGTAGGGGTTATTTCAAGTGTGATTTTTGGTGAAGGCTTACTATTTTGGGGGTGTGATTTTCGGCAATGGAGGGTGCCTAGGGGGATGATTTTCGGCTGTAGTAGAGATAGAAGGAAAAGAGAAATTTTTGTGTGATTGTTCTTTTGTTATGCGTGAATGGACTAGGAGAGGGCAATGGTTGGATTTGGGTTTTTTTTATAGGCAAAGGGTAGGGTGAATCCTTGCTTGAAAAAGGAATGAGATTTGTGTAATAAAAGGGATACCATTAATTAGTGTCACACAAGGAAAAAATATATTTAATTGGGGACATGATTTGTTTAAATTAGGAATAGGTTTATTTGATTTATTTAAATTTGGTATGTGATTTTTTAGATTTTATTTGATTTGTTTTAATTTCCCATGTGTTAAATATGTGTTTTATTATTTGGATGTGATTTAATTGGGTTTGGGCGTGAATGGGCTTGGGTGTGGGTGTGAATGGTTGGCTTTTGGTGGTGGGCTTAATGGTGCGTGGGCTTGCGGGGGTTTTAGGTCAAGGCCAAGTGGTTTGTGGGGGTTTTGGGTCGAGGTTAAATGGTTTGCGGGGATTTTGGGCCAAGGTTTAGATTTTAAAACGAAGGTCCACAAGCGAGCCCGAAGCTAAACAAGGGAGTTAAATCCTAAAAAATACTGATTTCTGACTTTTCCCTTCCGACGTCCGTTTCCCGCGACTTCCGCGATTTAAAAGGTAGTGCCTCTAAATGAGACTCATCATAGGGACTATTATGCAAAAATGCAGTGCCTACACCAATCATCCAATCTTCCAATAACCATGCTCAATGCAATCCCAACCATCATACTACACATTTACATAGACAATTCTCTAAACTTCAATATCCACATACAAGGGCCAAACTCAATCACCATCTATCACAAAGCATAATTTCCCAATTCATCCATATAAAATTGAACAATGCTCTAACTTTTTCATCCATTGAGTTATCAACTACCAAATACATTAAACTTATGTTATATCATCTCCTAGTGCATGAACCTAAACATATTATTATCAAAATATCAAAAAAATACTTCCCCCACAAGTTAAGATATTTTGCCCTCATATACATTTTACATCTTGACCTTATTTCAACCACACTTAGGCACAATTCATTCTAAACAACTTCATAACATGCATTAAGGCTCAATTTCTTACCCAACCTTCTCAAACAACAAAGCCCCAATTCATAGGTTTCTAAATATGAAAATGTGAGTGAAGAATGGATGTTCATTTTCTTAAATAAGAAGAAGAAGCTTACTTGAATGCTTATGAACTTGATTATCAACACCCATTCTCCAAAGTTTCCATGAGAATCAAGAAATTTGAAAGCTTTCCTCTCTAATGGCTCACATTTTTGCTTCCAAAAGAAGATGAGTGAATAATGCCATTTTTATAGGCAAAAAGGCTGATTTTTGTAATGAATTGTATGGCTAGGATTGGCCACATCACTTTTTCTAAACTTCACTTGAAATTTACTGTAGCATCCATGGAAATCATTATTTTTGACCTATTTATGATTCGAATTTGGAAAAATATCCAACGTTAAAGTTGTAGGTCTCGATCTTAGCGTTTTGATGATATAATGTTCATAAAAATCGAAGATCGTATGAAAATGTTACGACCCAACTGGCTGTCCGAAATTAATCTCGGAATGAATTCCGTATCGGAACTACGAAGAATTTATCGAATGTCCAAAAAATCATTTCAAGAATGTATACGCGTTCGTACATGATTTATTTCATATATCATGTGTCCCATAATGTAATAGCCATCAAGATTACCGAGGTGTTATAAATCCCCACCAGTTTGTTCATGATCGCATGTTTTCTTCTCTTTTTCTGCAGTCTATACTTTTGAAGGAGATGATGCGTGAATGATGGATATTATTTTGCAAGTCACCGGTGGTTATTTGTTTTTTTGGGCATTAGGGTATTGTGAATGTTATTTATATGGGGAAACGTAATAGTAAATATTTGTAATATTTGGTTATGTTATATGATATGTGATGTTGTGGACATGGGCCCTCGAGTGATTGTTTTTAATTTTGATGCGTTATGTGTGGGTCTGAGGCCTTGAGTTATGTTGGATTTTTTGGTTAGGTTGGTCTTATGCTGGACTCTGATCCAGATTGTCTAGTTTTAGGACATATCATGTCCTTTTTTTAAAAAAAAAAAAAAACTTGGAGGCTTGTGGAGATGGGTTAATCATGTCTCCTGCCAGTAGCATCCTACTTCTGGTGAGATGTTACAGATGAAGTTTAACTTATATAATATATATGCAGCGACGAGAGTGCAATTTTAGTTTTTAGTTGAATAACTTAAAGTTAATAATTTGGAACATTTAATTAAAATGTTTAATTAATATTCCGGGATTATTAATGCTCGGAACTGTAGGTCCATTTGGTCCTTGTGCTAACTCGATATACTGTAACAAATTAAATATAATTAGATGGTCTAATTATAAACTCACATGTATTATTGATGAGATCAATAATTAAAATAAAACTAAATAATTATGTTAAATAAGTTTAACATAAAGTATTCATTTAATGATCATTTAATTAAAACCATTAATTTTGAAATTGATGAATTTTAAAATTTGATTTTAAAACCCATAAATTCAAAACGAGTTACAATTTTGAATTTTAATAAATGAAAGTTAATTCATTTTCTTATAACTTGCTAATGTATTTATGATACATTAACCAAAAATTGAATTTTGATGTTACAAAAACGTGCATGGCCAAAAATTGCAAGGCATTTTTGGTCAAATATTTTATAAGTTGTTGCAAAATTAATTAGCCTAAACTCTATTATATAAAAGGAAAAAAATATTTTCTTAAGGTCTCTCCTAATTGTGGAAAAGAATTCTCTTCTCTTTATCTTTCACTTTTCTCTCAAGAGTTGATAGAGAAACAAGGAAAGAAAAAAATATGATAATTTCTAATATATAAATTATTTAGGGATTGTTGTGTGAGTCTAGCCCACGTGCAAGGCTACTGTTGCGATATTCTATATCATATCGTAAGTATACGGTGTCAAGTTTTAGTAAATGATAAGTAGAGTGTCGAACCTACATGGATTGTAATCAAACTCGCACTAAGTACTATAATTAATAAACTTAACTTTATTCAGAAAGACTATAAATTGAAATTAAAAACTAAAGAAACAATATATTAAAACGTTTATTGAAGAAAATCCAATGAATGAAGATATTCTAGAGTCTGATTTCACCTAGCTATCCCCTATGTATTTGTTATGTCAATCAATTATTATTTAGTTGCATTGTTTATAAGTCAAGAATCCTAGAGTATTTCACTCCTTCTCCCGAGCAATAGTGAAAATATTATTGATCACCGACTTCAATATCCCTATAAAAATCTAGTAATTAACAGTTCATTACGTTATGTGATTCTTTGTTAATTACTTCAAATGGATTGTAGATTCTCCCGAACTCTACAAATCTCATAGGTTATATTCTCCAGATCCTATTCAAAATCCCTCTCTCTCGAGCGATAGATTCTAAACATTCATCATCTTAATTTGTGGCCAACAAACTAGAAGCATTAAACACAAAAGAATATAAAATAAACTAAATTACAACTTCATAAAACTCAAATTGGCAAACAATACATAGGTTCAAGCATTAGGTTACATCATCCTCTAGAATAATGGAGTTAGTTCATGACTAAAGATAATAACAATGAAAATAATGTAATGAACATATTAGAAATCATTAGACTTTGAAGAAAGAAACTAGATGATAAAACCCGAATCGAATCCTTTCGCCTTCGGACGTCACCGCCTTCCGCTCCTCTTGTCGCTCTTCAATCTTTCTTTTTTGATCTCTCTAAAATATGTGTTTTGAGTCTTGAGTTGTGTATTAGCCTCTTCTTTTGGGTTTTGGACGAGCTTATGTATTTATAGGGAAGTCCTGGAGTCCTTATGCGTGTAAAACCCTGATTTCTGAAGATTCTGGGAGTCTGCCGCAGGTGATGCTGTTCTCTCGGGAATTATGCATGTGAGATGCGAAGGGGCATCGCGACGCCCATGAGTGGCATCGTGACGCCAGACATAATTTTCTGGTGTGCTATTTTCTACGTTCCAGCCTTTCCCGCTTGCTTTCGATGCATTCGTAATATCCCAAAACACATACAATTTCCCCAAGACCATGTTCTAATGCTTCATAACAATAAAATATAAAATAAACTACAAAATACATTGAATGATACGGAATATAACAAAATAGTAAGCTAAGAATGCATGAATAAGTGGGTATAAACCGCACTTATCAAACCCCCCCAAACTTAAGATTTTGCTAGTCCCGAGCAAAATAAAAAATTAAAAACTAAATAAAAATAAACAAACAAAAGTAATAAAATTAATTAGGCCACTTTCGTAGGGATCACGATTGCATTTAGCATATGCAACAAGCCTTTAAACCCCCAGGTGGCCCTAGTGGACGAGTTATAGTCTCGTGAGGGCTTACATCGACGATACCCACAAACGTCATTCATACACATGCAATCATGCAAAAATAAATAAGAAAACAAAATAAAATAAAATAGTCCCAATACTTACACATATTATTGTCCTCAAAGATTTCTTATCAATGAAATCAGAGAACCTTCAAAGTACTCAATGCAACTTAAATCCAAGTTATTGAATAAATCATTTAAGCCAGACTCAAAGTGTGTGTGTGTAAAGGTTCATTCACAGCTCTGCACCCAAATAGCCAACTCAATGATTTCGTCTCAAAAATTGGGATCCGATGGGTCAAACCAACCTAGATATCTCAAAAGTACTATGTATTTGCCTCATTTTTCTCAGTAAGTTATGATTTTTCTTCTTTTTCTTTTTATTTTTTCATTTTTTTCAACACACCTACCCTTTAAGGTAGCATTTCTCCTCATGGTGGTCCTAACACTCGCCTATGGGTAGTTTCACGCTTATCGGCTATAGTGGTTTAACTTTTTCTTGTTTTTTTCCTTTCTCTTGCTTTTATTCTTTTTCAATCCATTTTTTTCTTTTGTTTTTAATCATACCATACATTAAACACTACCAATTTGAGATAGACATCTAAGCAAATGGTCATTCATCGGTAAGAAATTTCTTCAACTAGTCACTTTGTCAATTACTTAGGTTCTTATTGCTAAAAATCTATTGTTAATTGCTTACGAGTCTAACCTAGATCACCTACTAAAGGCATCAAATAAAAGTAAATTGGGAACTTATTGTTTCTAAGACTTCATCGAAAGCAAACACAATTCATCATTAGACTTATGCTTTACTATCGAGGACTAAAAACAAAAAATAATATTTTATTATTATTATTTTTTAAATAGCAGGAACTGTCACTACATGCACATACCCCCAAACTTAAAACTTGCATTGTCCTCAAAGTAAGATAAACATAAAGAAATAGAAGTGAGGAACAACACTACCGTGCATGGAGTTGATCAGGCTCCTGCTAGTCAGAATTGATTACGCGGGTTGTGTGGGTCGTGCTACCTGCATAAATACACATGCAAACTAATAAACAAGCAAATATCACATAATAAAATAACAATAAAGTAAAGAACACAAAAATAAATAAATGCAAGGGTTGCCTCCCCGCTAGTACTAAGTTTAACGTCTTTAGCCAGGCTTAACCACCCAAATGGTCATGGTGGCTTCAGCTTAGCAAACCTGGTAGTCTCATGTGCCTTATTACTTGGTATCCACTGGTTGTTATGACATGAAAAAGATAGCTTGGCAGACTGCTGAAATTTATCCATGGATGTGTTGGACAGTTATGACCTGTAGCATCACTATTTGTACAGATCATGGTGTTGTTGTACAAATTAACTATGTGACAAAGGAAATTACCCTTTTATCATTTGTAATTGGATTACCTAGACGTATAAATGATGAATGGTCCATATAATTAGTTCTGGATTGATAAGATATGAGAAAGTATCAATCCATGAAGGTTTAATCATTAAATATCCCTAGTCGTAGTATTATCGAGACTGGACATCGATAATGCGGAATAGACTAGTATTGCACTTGTGCGCGTTGTGGGTGCATAACGGCACAGTTCTCATATATTTGGGTATATGATACTCATGCAAGTGTAATAGGAGATTGTTTTTACCGATGGTACGGGAAACAGCTTCGCTCTGGATAGACCCATCGGAATTCCATTGGTAGTATGACTATGTGTCTATGGAAGTCCGAATCAGGGTAGGTGTATTTGGTCTTAACCTGAGACTTGCACCACTAATACTTGCGACAATTAATATACTTTAGTTTTGGTCGTCCAGGGCTTTAACCGGTTCTGTGTACGCCTCTTCTGGGTATATTGAGAATCGTAGTGTATTGGGTGTGATGTCGAGATGGAAGTATCACTCCAGTCATAGTGGAGATGATGATCACGTAAGATATGGAACTGGTTCTCTTATATGCTGCAGCTATCGGGATATTATGACTAGGTCATGTTTATCCGATTATAGAGACTAGTTACCAGAGATCCGATATGTGCTTCGTACGTGGCAGACACATTTCCAGCCCCAGACCTTGCACGTGACATCTGATGCTGGATCGAAATATGCAATACTACATATACTACGCCTGATATAGATCACATATTCCAGTAAGAATATTTCTGGAGAATTGGGTAGGCATGATGCTTTGCTAGAAGCCAACCATGTCTTGTTAATCGGTAAAAATATAGTACTAGGTACGTACGTGTTCGGATAGTCCGACGACCCGATTTACTGCCAACATATTCGGGGATCTCATGGGTCGCTTCCCGAAGATTCACCGATGACGTATGACTCACACTTTATTAATCTGAGATTAATTAGATGAGAGAGATAAAATTAATCTCGGATTAATTACGGAGATATTTTATCTAGGATAAAATATTATTTAAAAAGAGAGAGAACGATTAATTTGGAATTAATCGATAAAATAATATATTCGATATATTATACGAAATTGGATTTCGACGCGGAATTAAAATTGGATTTTAATTCGGGCGAACGAGTTAATTTAGAATTAATTCGTTAGCGACGTGAATAGAAATTTTGCTAGGCATAATTATTTAATTTAATTTGATTTAATTACGTCACAACGTAAAAATTGTTAATTTGGAATTAGCGAACCCGAGCCCGAGAGTGTTTGCGGGCCCACTCGCATTGCGAATTAAGTGCAGCCCACAAGTCACATCAAGCGTCAAACCACTAGTCACATCAATCTTAGAATCACTTGTCACTTTGAGTGATGTGATGTCTAGTCACTTTTGATGTAAATAGTGATGGTGGTGGTTGGAAGGCATTTATTGCCTTTTGGCTCCAAATTTGGTTGACCTTTTTGGAAAAGGCAAATACCAAATTTTTGGTATATCTTTATTTGATTTTTGGAAATTCAAATAAGTGTATTAGATATACAAACCAAACCTAACACAATTCCTTCTCTCTTCTCTTCTCTCTCACGCCCAAAGGGCTGTTCTCTTCTTCTTTTCTGGTTTTGACGTGAGCAAGGAGAAGTTAGATGGTGATTTTTGTGGCAAAAATTACCAAGAGCTAGCACTCAAAAGATGACATACAAATGTGATAGGGAATCTTTTTCATGAGCATGGAATCATCAAACAAAGCTTGGAGCTTTGGGGATCACCATGGCCGAAATTTTGGAGGACAAAAACTGCAATTGCCGAGAATCTTGGAGGGATAAAGCTTGAAGATTTTGATGTTCCTTGCATCGCAAAAGCCGATCGTTGTAAGTATGTTTCCGCCATACTTTTACGAGTATTCACATATATGTTTCTTGCTTGAATTGATCCTTGGGACTTAATAGAAACCCAACAGGATGGTCCTCCGGGGTTTACTAATGGATGAATTTTTGACTACAAATGTGGGAAAATTGACTTGACCACTTTTTGAGCTTTCCAGTGATCATTTTCAAGTGAGCACTGACTCTGGATTTACTCTTTTTACGGCGCTTTGGGAGTGGCTGGAGTTTTGGCTTTGTAGGATCTTCTTTTATGCATGGCTACACTACGCTCGTAGGGTGCTGAAATACTGATTCACTATGCATATTTGCAACTCCTTTCTCTACAATATCTATCCTGTGACATTCTCCATCACCTTGAGGACTCGGTACTGCTTTGAAAACACTGAAGGTGACTTATTTATCTTCAACTCTCATTTTCAGTTCACCTTTCTGCACATCAATGATCACTCTTCCTGTTGCCAAGAAAGGTCTCCAAAGGATGATTGGAACATCATGATCTTCTTCCATATCAAGAACAAGGAAGTCAGTAGGAAAATAAAACTTATCCACCTTAACCAACACATCTTCTACTATTTCTCTGGGGTAGGTGAGGGATCTATCTGCTACTTGTAATATGATTGTGCTTGGTTTTACCTCACCTATGCCCAACTGTTTGTAGATGGATAAAGGCATGAGATTTATACTTGCCCCTAAATCACATAGTGCCTTACCAAAATATCGATTCCCAATAGTGCAAGGAATAGTAAAGCTGCCAGGATCCTTCATTTTTACGGAAGCTTCTTCTGTATAATGGTACTGCACTCCTCTGTGAGTGCTACTGTTTCAAAATCTCCCAGCTTCATTTTCTTTGATATTATCTCCTTCATAAACTTCATATAGTTAGGCATCTGTTCTAATGCATCTGCGAAAGAGTTATTGATTTGGATCTTCTTAAAAATGTCTAGAAACTTGGAAAACTGAGCATCCAACTTATTCTTTTGAAAGCACTGAGGGTACGGAATAGCTGTCTTTGGGATGGATGGTGGCTTATATGGAGGAGCTGTTGTACTGTTCTCTTCTTTTTCTTCTGTTACTGTTTCCTTTTGAATTTCCGCTTCTTCGCCTTGTCTGTCTTGGTCTTGAGAGGTATCCTTAGTCTCTTTTCCACTTCTGAGGGTTATGGCTTGACACTGCTCTTTGGGGTTGACTTCAGTATTATTAGGAAATGCCCATTTCTAATGATTAGTCATGGAAGAAGAAATCTGCCCAATCTGCACTTCTAAATACTTTATTGTTGCCCCTATATTGCCCATATATGTTTCAATATTGTCCAACCTCGACTCATTCTTCTCAAACCTCTCTGAAGATTTGGCTACAAACGTGCTCATGAGGTCTTCTAATGATGGTTTTTGCTCTGATCTTTGATTGTTGAAGCCAGAGGGAGGTTGCAAGATATTCTATATGTTAACATATGACAAGTTCGGATGATAGTAGTTAGGCATAGAATTGCCTCTATAGTTGTTGAAGTTCTGATTATTCACATATTGGACTCTCTCATGTCCTCCGTCAGGTAAGATCATTCTATTAGCAGCGACATCTTTAATAAATGGTTGGCCCTGTTGGGTGGTCAATGCTGCTAGATGAGTCGTGAGGGATGACACTTGAGCAGTAAGTGCAACAATAGGATCCACCTCATATATACTAGCCACCTTAGGCATAGTAGTGTGTTCACCTGGCCATTGGAAATTAGTAATGACCATCTCCTCCAGTAGAGCATAGACATCTTCAGAAGATTTCTTGAATAAGGTTCCTCCAGCAGCTGCATCGACCATGGGAGGATTCAGCCATTCAACCCATTGTAGAATAACTGAATCTGAACCTAGTCTTCGAAATTATATTGTGGGCATCTCCTGAGTAGATCTTTAATGCGCTCACATGCCTCATACAGGTTCTCAGTCTCCAACTGCTTAAATATGCTAATTTCTATTCTCAGTTGGGCTGATTTAGCTGGTGGAAAGAACCTCACCGGAAATATTGTAGCCATATCCTGCCATGTCATGATGCTCCCCATCGGAATGGATTGTAGCCAACTCTTCGCCTTGTCTCTTAAAGAGAATGAGAACAAGCGTAGCTTGATGGTATCTTTAGTCACGCGATTCATCTTTATGATGTCTGCCATCTCCAAGAACATCCCTAAATGCACATTGGGATCCTCTACAGCTGAACCTCCAAACTGATTCTTTTGCACCATGTTGATCAATGAGTTTAAGCTCAAAGTTATTAGCATTGATTGGTGGGTGCGCAATCCCGGAATAGTTATCGTCTATGACATGCTTGAAGTGATCTCAGATTGCCACATGGCATGGATTATTCTATCTATTTTCAGCTGACATTGCTTCTTTTTCAAGTGTCATTTCTTTCCTTTGTCTCCTCGTTGTTCTTTCTATTTCAGGATCAAACAGGAGCGAGTCGAGACTTGTGGATCTTCATATTCATTGAGGCATAGAAAGATAGAAAAAAATAAAAAAATAAAAACAAAATCAAAATCAAAATTAAAGCTTAGGTTACTTGGTAATAGTATTAATGTGAATTAAATTAACAATCCCTGGCAACAGCGTCAAAAATTTCTTGCGATATTCTATAACGTACCGCAAGTATACAGTGTCAAGTTTTAGTAAATGATAAGTAGAGTGTCAAACCCACAAGGATTGTAATCAAACACGCATTAAGACTATAATTATAAACTTAACTTTAATAAGAAAGACTATAAATTGAAATTAAAAACTAAAGAAACAATATATTAAAATGTTTAATGAAGATAATCCAATGAATAGAGAGATTCTAGAGTCTGATTTCGCCTAACTATCCCATACGTATTTGTTATGTCAATCAATTATTATTTAGTTGCATTTTTTATAAGCCAAGAATCCTAGAGTATTCCACTCCCTCTCCTGAGCAATAGCGAAAAGATTATTGATCACCGATTTCAATATCCATATAAAAATCTAGTAATTAACAATTCATTACGTTATGTGATTCATTGTTAATCACATCAAAGAGATTGTAGATTCTACTGAACTCTACAAATCTCCTAGGTAATATTCTCTAGATCTTATTCAAAATACCTCTCTCCCAAGCGATAGATTCTAAACATTCATCATCTTAATTTGTGGCAAACAAACTAGAAGCATTAAAGACAAAAGAATATAAATAAACTAAATTACACTTTTATAAAACTCAAATTCGCAATAATACATAGGTACAAGCATTAGGTTACATCATCCTCTAGAATAATGGATTTAGTTCATGACTAAAGATAATAACAATGAAAATAATGTCATGAACATATTAGAAATCATTAGAGTTGGAAGAAAGAAACTAGATGATAAAACCTGAATTGAATCATTTCGCCTTTGGACGTCACTGCCTTCGCCTCTTCTTGTCGCTCTTCAATCTTTCTATTTCGATCTCTCTAAAAATATGTATTTTGAGTCTTGAGTTGTGTATTAGCCTATTCTTTTGGGTTTGGAACGAGCTTATGTATTTATAGGGAAGTCTTGGAGTCCTTATGCGTGTAAAACCCTGATTTCTGAAGATTATGGGAGTCTGCCACATAGTCGCGACACCGGAAAGTGGCGTTGCGATGCTGTTCTCTCGGGATTTATACATGTGAGATGCTGAAGGGACGTCGCGACGCCAAACACATTTTCTGGTGTGTTGTTTTCTGTGTTCTAGCCTTTCCCGCATGCTTTTGATGTTAGGTCCCAAAACACGTACGATTGCCCCAAGATCCATGATCTAATGCTTCCTATCAATAAAACATAAAACAAAATACCAAATACCAAATACATTAAATGATACAGAATCTAACAAAATAGTAAGTTAAGAATGCATGAAAAAATGGGTATAAACCACACTTACGGCTACTGATCAAAACAAAGTGTAACATCCCCGAATCTGGGAGATGTTACCGGTAGGGGATAGCAGTACTAACCCCATTAGCCTCTGACTTCCCGACTATATTTTTCACTACTAAACCATCTAAATGCAAAGTTAAACACATGGACCATAGCCCAACTCAACATCATAAAATGCTTTTATTACTCATAATTGTATACTCAAATAAACTTTTCTTTACAACACTTTAACGGACGCTTAAAATGGATTATATGACTCTAAAGTATACATACAACTTTACTTGACTCTGACTGGACACTTTTGCTTTGTGACTCTGAACAGGCGGACTCAGACCCACTAGTGACTGCCATCAGTATCCGTCCTCTCGAGCTCGTCCTCCTGGAATACCTGTAAAACAAACGCTGGGAGTGAGGGGTTAGATCGTTGTACGATCTAAGTGAGTGGACTAAAAACAAAAAACTATTATAAAAACTTTTGGTTCTAAAATCGAAAACTCATGAAATAGCTTTATAAGAAAACTAGTTTATGTTTTAAAACTCCGAGCTTCTTTCTAAAAACCTCTTATAAAATTTTTGTTTCTTGAAATTTTCTTTTCTAAAGCTCTAAAAACTGTAACTGAAAACTATTTCAAAAATCTGTGTCTCTGTCTGAAAAAACTTGACGCATGAGGGCGTAACGTATCGTCGTCCCCCCATACGCCCAACTTTAGCCAATGGTACAAACCCATGACTTTGGGGTGTTACATATCGTCGACCCCCAAAGCATGCCACTACTGTCTTTAAAACTGGTGGTCTTGGGGCGTTACGTTTCACCGTCCCCCAAGCCACAAACTAGAACTATGGGTGCGGATCTATGCTACCACCCGGGCTCTGAACCAGGATTTCGGGGCATCTGTCATCCCTAGTCCTGAACTAGGATCTGGGGGAGTTACGTATCGCCGTCCCCCAGTCCTTTATATGTGCACATGTCCTCTGTCTGTCAATTCCATACTGTCTCAAGTTACATATTGGGGTGAGTTTTTCCCTCATGTCGCGAAAAATCATAAAATCATTCTTTAAAAACTTTTCTGTCTAAAACATAACTTAAATCATAAATCTCCATAATAAAACTTAATATATCACGTTTGGTTAAAAATCACGAGGTGAGTTTCGGAACTAGGTTAAACTTTGTCAATTCAGATTTGTACTATCTTATTTAATATATCACGCTTGGTATATGATGCGATATATACATTCGAACTGATACGAGACCCTAAAGGTGGTCTCTATCACGCTGGGATGGAACTGAACTGATTAAAAACTGTTTTGGTGATATGTTCATCGTCGCGTCGCGACGTAACCACACCAGAATCGGCCCTGATTTTCTTCTACGCATCGCGACGCGTAACCCTCCTTACGTCGCGACGCGAACCTGATATCCAGGTTTCTGCCTTTCTTCCTAAAATCTATCTTACTCACCCAAATGCATCCTCAAAGCTTCCATAACTCTTCCAACACATAATCCATCAATTTATATCAACTTCGCACATCCTAAACTACCATATTAACATCATTAACTACTCATTTAATCACAAATCCATCATTCTTAAATCAATCTTTAAACTTTTAAAACTCAATCATTTAACTCTATATAACTCATTTATTTACTTATAAACCATTAATATGTAACCCCTAACATGCCATCATCCCTAATCTACCTTTATACCTCCAAAATTAAACAAATCAAGATTTGGGTCAAATGAGTTTTACCTCTTTTTTCTTTGATTTCTTCATTCTCTAAGCCCTCCATTGTTGCTAGCTTGCTTCACTTTTCTTCTTCATTTTTTTCTTTTCTTCTTCTTCTTCCTTTTTTCTTTCTTTCTCCTCCTCCTCCTCCTCCTCCTCCTCATTCTTCTTTCTCTTTCCCTCATTTCTCTCTCGTAATACCTCTCTTTCTTTCTCATTTTTGCTTCCAAATTATGTATTTGTGAATAGTATGCCCTTATATATTAGGGCCTTTTGTTATTTGGAAAAATGGAGAAAAAAGTGGAAAAGTGTAGAAGATTTGAGATTCTTCCATTTTGTCCCCGAAATCACTATTCATCAGAATGTTGACTTGTATTTTTGATTGATTTCTGGTCTGATTTTGGAAAAAAATTTAACAAGGAAGTTGTAGGTCTCGATCCCAGCTTTCCAAAGATATAAAATTCATAAAAATTGGAGTTCATATGAAAATGTTACGCCCCAAATACCACAGGCTATCCAAAGGGAACACTGTACAATCTCATCTCGGGACTTCGAGGAATTTACCGATTGTCATCAAAGTCATTCCATGAGTATATTTGACTTTCAATATGATTTATTTTATGTGCTTTCATTCTTTTCGAAACAGTACAGTTGTATATAGTAGTAACAACTACCGGTCGTTACACAAAGTGACCAAATTGAAGTGCATGCTTCATGATCAAGCCAATTTACGTTGAAGAGAAAATTCAACGGTCACGTAAACTTTTCATGGTGACACATAAAGTTGAGTTATGATTCAAGGTTATTGGAAGTTGGAATATTTGGTGAAAAATTTCATATCGTAGATAGAGTAGAAAATTTTTTCCAAGGTCGATCCCGGGGCCTAAATATGTTTATGCTAAGTGAGGAATGTTCCCGTGAAGAGTTCGTGAGATCGCTTCTGATGAATACTAAAAAGTACACATTTATTAAAAAAAAATTAATCATTTTACACTTATAGTATCATTAATTCCATTAATTTAGCACATTTATTAAATAATAATAATGTTTATGTTTATTGTGATTTTTATCTTTTATATAGGTGAAATAATATTTTGGATGCATATCTAGAAAAATGGACTTTATATTTGGATTTTCGAGGCCGGAAACTTAATATGGCATTAACAGTGTACAACATCGGAAATTCCAGCCTTGCGTGATGTTTGTATTTTAGATATAACTTCTTACTATATCGGATTGAGGCGATTCTAGTTCAAGCTGAAAGAAAACTCAAATATCTACAACTTTCCTGTTGACAAGAATTTCTAGTTCTGAAGTTTTCAATGTCGAAATTGATGAAAAATCCAAAATGTGTTATATGTAATATTTGAAGACAAAAACAAGAAGAAAAAACAAAACAAAAAAAAAACAAAAAAAATATTGGTGGGAAATGAAATCCACCTTTCGGTGGAATGTCATTTCCCTTGAATCATGCAATCTTTGCATGATTCAATTGATTGTAAAGAGGTGTTGAGCACCTCTATAAATAGAGGTGCTCTACACCTCATTTCTTCAGTCTGGATTCATTAGTTTTTTTCTGAAAATTTGTGGATTTCTAGATCATGTGTTTTATTTTTTAAAAAACTTTCTTGTATTTTCTTTTTCTTTAAGTAATAAAATTATGTGTGTTTTTATTCAAAATATTAGTAGCTAATTTCTTTTTGCTGGGGTAAAGGGTGAAGCTGTTAATATGAAAATATAAATTAATCTCACATATATTATAATATATAAATTATAATCTAATGACTAATACATAATTTAAATCTGGATTTATTATTGACAAACTTTGTTTCTGCCTATATGAATGGTTTTATTTATTTGGCAAAATTGAGTATCACACTGGACTTGTTATAGACTAAGTTATCACAGTCTTTATGACTTATTTTATTTGTTTTGGCATAGTCAAATCCTGAAATAAGTTAATTGGGTAATAATTACAATTTATATATTATAAAAAGTGAGATTTCTAAATTTGAAATATTAAAAGTGGATCCCTTAGCCCCAATATTTTATTTTATTATTGCAGTTTAATTTAAAATTTTCAATCACTCAAACAATTCAATCATTTTCTTTTCACTCAAATTATTATTTTATCTCATTAAATCTATTACATGTGGATCGACCCCGGTCTTACCAGGTTATTTTATTACTTCGACACTCTTATACTTGGGAGTAAAGAGCCAACTTTTGAGCGTGTCGAGTTGTTGGCGCTGTTGCAGGGAAATATAATTTAGTAGATAGAATAATAATTTAACATCCTTGTATTTTATTTTATTTTATTTTTTATTTTGTATTTATTTTTTTTGTATTTTATGTATCTCATATTTTTAATCACTACGTTTGTATTTAATATTTTTTATCATTTTTTTTATTTTTTTTCTTTCTTTCACTTGTTTATTATTTTTTGTTTTTGTAAATATTGTATTTTCATATTTAAATTTTAGCAAATAGTATGCATTTAGGTTACATGAGATATTGGTCTCGATCATCTAGTTGTAGATTAAATAGAGAGTCTCCATCACCTTCATCGTCAGTCAAAATGGCCGAGAACCAAAATGATAATCCACCAGCCCGAGTTGAAAACACAATTGATCAGGAAGAAAATGAGTTTCAGCGTGGCGATCTTAATCATTTTAGGACATTCATACAATTCATGAATCCTGTTAGGACATGATCACCATCTTTTATTGTTTTCCCCCCAGATGCATCACGTTTCAATTTTAAGCCAGGTGTCATCCAACTTTTACCCACATTCTACGGTCTAGAATCAGAAAATCCTTATCAGCACTTAAGGGAATTTGAAGAGGTATGTAACACATGCACATACCAAAATTGCAGCATGAATGTAATTCGATTAAAGTTTTTTCCCTTTTCTTTAAAGCATAAAGCTAAAATTTGGTTACAGAACCTTAGGTCAGGATCCATCCGAACATGGGATGATTTGCAAGAATAGTTTTTAAAAAAATTCTTTCCCTCTAACAAGACAAACTCCTTTAAGAGGAGAATCATAACTTTCACACAAGAGTCAGGGGAAACACTTTACCAATGTTGGGAGAGGTTTAAAGAGATGTTGAATGTTTGTCCACATCACGAGTTTGAAATATGGAGGCCGGTCGCCTACTTCTACGAGAGTTTAACACCCTAAGGTAGACAAGTAGTGGAAATGATGTGTAATTGTGAGTTTAGAGACAAAAATCTCGAAAATGCACTAGATTACCTAGAACACATAGTAGATAAATGCAAAACAATGGGACACGGTTGACACTTATGAGTCGTCTATAAAACCACAGCCATATGGTAGAGGTATGTTTATCCTTAGAGAAGACCATGACCTTTCTATTAAGTATGTATCTCTAGCTAAGAAAGTTGAGGCATTAGAAATGAGGAAGAGTGAACATGTTAAGTCAGTTCAAGAAGTCACGTGTCGAATCTGTAATTTAAATGAACATGTCACACAAGTTTGCCCAACCTTGCTAGCCTTGCAAGAATGTCTTTATGACCAAGTCAGATCCATAAACACTTTCAATAGACCAAATCCAAACCTATACTCCCAAACCTACAATTCTGGTTGGAGAAACCATCAAAACTTCAATTGGAGGAATGATAACCAAGCACAACCATTGCAACAACCTCCCCAGGTACACCATAATTTCCAAAATTCCCAAATTTATGCACCATATGTCTCACCACCTCGGAAAACCCTTGAGGATACCTTGCATGCATTCATTGAGAAGCATGAAGCCATTAATAACCAAAATATTCAAACATCAATTGATTTGAAAGATACCTTCTCCAAAATCACATCTACACCGACCATTAATGAGAAATGAAAGTTTTCTGCCCAACCACAACCAAATCCCAAGAGTCATCAAAACCCTCATGATGGTAGTTCTGGAAGTCAACATATAGACCATGTCAAATCTGTTATTACTCTTCGCAGTGGTAAGGCCATCCACAGGCCTATTCTTGAACCTCGCGAAGCTGAAAATAAATCAGATTCAGAGGGTAAGGAAATGGTTGATGAACCATTACTCATTGTTGATGATAATAATTTTTCTCATGTATCTCAATTTCGCCAGACATTAAAAACAAAGAAATTAAACCATTCCCCATAGATATGGGTGAGCAACGGTTCCGGGTCTACCCGGAACCGATTGGAACCGGACCGGAAATCCGGGTTTGGAATCGGAACCGGTTGTAACCGGTCCGGTTCCGGTTCCAAATACAAGGAACCGATTGTAACCGGTTCCGGTTCCGGTTCCAGAATAATCGGAGCCGGAACCGGACCATAGAACCGGAACCGGAACCGATTAAATGTGAATTTGGAGTTTACTTGAACTTAATTATGAATTTTAAGCTGATTATATCTATGCAAATTTGTTTACTATTTAATTAATTGAATGTTTCATGTATGGCGGTAACGTGGATTATGATTTTTAAATAATTTAATAATTTAAGTTTGCTAGCAATCAAATGTATTGCTGAATTGTATTTACTAATACTTACAAGTTGATACAATTCTATCCTCTGTTTTTGTAATTAAGAAACGAAGGATTTCTTCATGTTTCTTCAGTAATGATGATTTACGAAATTGACATGTTTGCTAGCATTATGCAATTTACTATTGTTTTACCTGTTATATTACTATCATAAGCATATATAAAATAACTAATTACAAATAAACAACATAATTCAAAAGGCCGCTGACAAAATGGCACTGGCATAACACATAAAAAATTCAATAAATAACAATTCAAGACTCAAGTTAATAGGGTAATTGGGAACCGGACCGAAATCGGACCGGAACCGAATTGGAACCGAATAATAGGGTACCCTATTTAATTGGGTAGGTTCCGGTTCCACTTATTTAGGAACCGATTTTTTCCGGGTAGGTTCCGGTTCCATGCGGAACCGGAACCGAAACCGGTTTTGCTCACCCCTACCCATAGATAAATGAAATATTCAAACATGTAAAGGTCAATATTCTTTTGTTAGATGTCATTCAACATATACCATTTTATGCTAAGTTTCTGATAGACTTGTGCACCGTTAAAAGGAAACATCATGTAAGAAATTAAGTTTTTCTAGAAGAACATGTAAGTTCCATTCTCTCAACCAATAATACATTAAAATACAAGGACCCTGGTTGTCCAACTATTTCATGTATTATTGGAAATCAAAAAATTGAACATGTTTTGCTTGATCTTGGAGCTAGTGTAAATTTACTTCCATTTTCGGTTTACCAATAACTTAATATTGGCTAGTTAAAACAAAATTCAACTACTCTTTTACTTACCGATAGATCAGTCTAGGTACCGAAAGGAATTATGGAAGATATTTTATTACAAGTCGATAAATTCATATATCCTGTGGATTTTATTATCTTGGAAACATAACCTATAGCAGACAGTTATAAGTCAGTTCCTATAATACTTGGTCGTCTATTTTTAGCAACAGCTAATGCCTTAATTAATTGCAGGAGTGGAATCATGAATTTATCCTTTGGCAATATGACGTTGAAGCTTAATATTTTTAACATGTGTAAACAACCATACGATGAGGACAGTGAAGACGAGAGCATGGAACTAATTCAACCAATTGTGGAGGAATATATTCAGTGGAGTTTATCTAATCCTACATAAATTTGTACAACTAATTTTTTTGAATCAAGTACATAATTAGATTCGAATATTCCTAATGATTTTTTACTTGATTCTACACAGGTATTGGAAGATGATGGAGAGAAGTAAAATTTTGAGGAATTAGGAACAATGGAAGAAGAAAAACATAAGGAAACACCCAATCTGAAATTGTAGACTTTGCTAGAAGGATTCAAGAATGCATTTCTTGGAGATGAACAAATTTACCCAGTGGAAATTTCTTCCTCTCTCACAAGTGATCAAGAAGGAAAAATACTTCCAGACTGGAGCCATCAAGGCATGGAAGAAACTCTCAAAAAATTCCACCATCATTTTCCTTCTCTTCTTAAAAATAATCTGATGAAAATGTACAAAGCACACACCGAAAGAATGAGGCTTTTTATGATCCACGGTATTCCTAGTGATATTCGTTGGATAATTGAAGCAAGGGTTCGCTTGGCAGGTGAGTCATCTGACTCTTTTATTTCTTACATGCCTGGTTTAGGGAAAATCACATATGCTAAAAATCGAAGAGCTAAACAATTAGATGTTTGTTATAAATATGCACGTTGGACGTGCAACACTCGTAGTCGTTCTTTAGGAATGGTGTCTGACAATCAAGAAGATAAAATTCAATTCATTAGAGATGGCTTGAGTAATGAGTCTTTAGATGATATATCATTGACTCTTGAGACGCAACCCAGTGGACATGTTCATCGAGTGATTCGCCATTTGCATACATAATTTCAAAAAGAAAGACAATAATACAATCTTGGGAATCTGACTATAAAAGTCTTTGTTTTCCAATTTATAAGAAAATTGGATGGGAATAATATCCCCGACCCATAGAGGGCGTTCAAGCCGTTACTGGACGTAAAACCAGAGGAAGGTGAGAGCCACAATCATAACTACCAGTACATATTGTTTCAATTTATTACTTTGATTTCATTTCCTTTAAATTACTATTTTAATTTCCTTTATTTTAATTTTTGCTGACAGTATCTAAATTTTTTGACTTTCACGATCCACTTTACAGTTCATCTGACAATTGTCATTTTACAGGTACTAGTGTATTTATTACTCACCCTTTTTCAGGATCTATAAATTCAGCTGGTCAATTTTCTCTTCGATACATCCAGAAGAGAAAGAACTAAAATGAAGACAACTTGAGGAAGACGAGAATATCATGTGTTTTGTGGAACTAGCTCTGGAACTAAACTAGAACTTGTTGAGGGTGCAAAAGAATTGGGTTGATTATGGTGGAAAGAAACTTGCACTTAGTATATAGCGGTGG
The DNA here is from genome assembly GCA_019454045.1 of Zanthoxylum bungeanum. Taxonomy (NCBI): domain Eukaryota; kingdom Viridiplantae; phylum Streptophyta; class Magnoliopsida; order Sapindales; family Rutaceae; genus Zanthoxylum; species Zanthoxylum bungeanum. The sequence continues at coordinate 16,545 of SKCR01028735.1, read as the reverse complement.
CAATCTTGGATTGATGGGATTTGTTTCAAAGGCCGTACAAGAAGGTAGCAGTCAAAGTTTGGGGATCATTCCAAAACCTTTGGCAAACAAAAACTTCATCGGAAAATCAAACGGAGAAGAATGTATTGTCTCAGGTATGCCTGAAAGACTTACTGAAATAATTAATCATGCTGGCATTTTTATTACTTTACCAGGTGCGCTGGGTACACTGGAAGAAATTTTCACAATGGCATCATGGACGAACTTGAACATTCACCAAAAACCCATTGGAATACTTAATGTTGACAAATTTTTTTATTTTCTTTTAGTTTTTCTTGTAGATGCCAAAAAACTTGGGTTCATTTCGAAACCGGTAAAAGATATCATCCTAACTGTAAGAAAATCTGATGAATTAATTGATCAACTCTTAGCTTATGAACCAAAAATTGACCCCATTATTTCCAAGTTGAAATGGTATGATAATAATCGTGGCAAGAAGCGTAGAGTAGACTTTGATCTTAATCTGTAATTTTTCTTTTAAATAGTAGTAGATTCAATTGTCAATTCCACACTAACCAGGTGATGTCTTCTAAACTATGTTTCTTCTTATTCAGACATTGGGGACAATGTCTCAATTGATTGAGAGGAGTGGATAGTTGACTAGATAGTTTTCGTTTTATTTCTTTAAAAAAAATGTTTCCGTTTTTGTGTTGTTGTTTTATGTAAAAAAAAAAGTTTTTATTATGTTATTTTTACTTTGTTGTTATTTTGTGTGTAAAAAAAATACTTTGTTTTGATTTTGTTTTGTGTTTTAAAAAAAAAACTACACAAAAACTTACTACAAATTTTTTTGACTAACCAAATGGAATTGTTGTTCAGAGATGGCTGTGTAAGGAGTTTTCGTTGTTGAGACGCATCTCAAAGTAATTCGACAAGTTATTTTTGTTCATTTCTTTTTGAATAATTTAAATTTATGAATTCTCTATAATATTGATTAAATTTGATTTTCATATGCTCATTTGATAGGTATTATCAACATACACGGTAAGATATGAAAATTGGCTGTAAGTTAAAATTTTATAATATTCAGTTCTCTAGTTTGTTGGAGGTAGCACCTAAAGGCAGTGAAATTTATATTTTTATTCAAAAAAATAAAATAAAAATAAAAATAACTATGCTTTTACTTAGTAACCGGACACCTTGCCTCAGCAAACAATGATTGTTCACGTAAAACGGTAGAGCTTGAGTTAGTTAAAAAATGATAATAATCAAGTTTTTACTTAGTAACCATACATCTTGTCTCTGTAAGCAGTGATTGTACGCGTAAAACGGTAGAGCTTGAGTTTGTAAAAAAATAAAAATAATAAAATGTGTGAATAAGTTTGATTTCGTAGCCTCTCTAACTCGAGCAATTAAGTCCGTATGAGTGTTTTAACACTTAGTGCCTTAAGGCCAACTAGTCTGAGAGTCACTAGCTCAAAGCTCGTTACATGGGTTAAAGAGAAAACTTATGGAAATCAGACACTTCTTCTTTTTAATATCTGATATCCGAGCATTTAAGTCTGTATGGGTATTTTAATACTTAATGCCCTAAGGCCAACTTGTCTGGGAGTCACTGACCCAAAGCTCGTTACAAGGATTGAAGATGTATTTTTATTTTTATTTTAAAAAAAACTATTTTTGTATAAATAAATTACCATTGCCAAAAGGTGTGAATTCTGATATAACTTTATGATAAAAATATTACTCTCTTTTCAACTAGAGCTGTGAATATTATGGGCACAATGAATTGATTGATATTTTGTTTTATGTGTGTATGGAAGAATGATAAAAAGTACATGAGAATTTACTTATTTTGAAAGAAAGAAAATAATTATTAATTTGGATAAAAAATTTTCTTTTAAGTTTTCGTTTAAAATTACTAGGGACTAGTAATAAGCTGGTTGGGGGGGTGTGTGATGAATACTAAAAAGTGCACATTTATTAAAAGAAAATTGATCATTTTACACTTATAGTTTCATTAATCCTCTTAATTTAGTACATTTGATAAATAATAATTACATTTATGTTTATTGTGATTTTTATCTTTTATATAGGTGAAATAATATTTTGGATGCATATCCAGAAAAATAGACTTGATATTTGGATTTTGGAGGACAGAAACTTAATAGAGCGTTCTAGTAGTGTACATGTAACATCCCATATTATTTTAGAGTATTGCGTAAATTATATTTTCCGCGCGCATGAGGCCGCGTCCGAATGCGAGATTAATTTTATTATAAAATGGGGACTTTTTTTTTAAATTAGTTATAAAATAATGATAATTAAAACTTGAGGGATCAATTGAAAATTAACACACAAATAATAAATAATTCTAGAAATATCTAGACATACAAATGTATTATATATATATATATATATATATATATATATATATATATATATATATATATATATATATATAATATATATATATATATATATATATATATATATAAGACACACACACGTGGAAGAAAGGGAAGACACACACATTTTATTATTCTAGAAAATGCTACACTCATTTATTGTATATATATATATATATAACCCACACGTGTTACACGGAGGAACATACACACACAGTTAATTGAAGGACACACGCACACAGTTCATGGTTCACGCAGCACTCACACAGAAAAAGAAGGATCAAGAGATAGAAATGGAGAGAGGGGGATAATCGTGAGAGAGAAAGAGGCTGAGAGAAAGAAAGAGAGAGAGAGTGAAGCATCGGCCACACTTGGCCGTGTCTCCAGTCACCGGCAAACCTCCGGCGTATCCTCAGAGTTTGTTCCGATGAGTTGGCAGTGAGAGGAGAGAGCAGGGGCTAGGCCGAGAGAGAAGACCGAGAAGAAGAAGATGAGGGAGAAATTGTGCTTCCTCAAGCTTAGATTTAGCTAAGTCTCTAACTCCCTTTTTCTTGTAATTTTAATTATTTAGCATGAATTTCTCCTAATCATTTTTGATTTCATGGTTGTTTAAACTTGGGTGTGCTATAATTGATAAGATTAAGAATGATAGGGCATTTATTTATTCATTTAATGGCTTTATTAGCATAAGTCAAGCTTTGATTTATTAAGAATTCAGAAGACATAAAATTGGGGTTGCTTGGACGATTGTCCAAGGCTGTGATAGGGGGTACGGTTTTTGTGTTTTTGATAATGGTATATAATGGTCCATGCTTGGGATGTTAATATTATGTAATTAGTGTTTGGACATTTTTAAAAAGTGATATAGACATGTTACAGGGCATTTTAAAAGTGCTAAGTTGTGATATAATAAGTTAGAACAAAAGTATATAATTATGAGTAACATGGTATGTGATAATAAATACTAATATATGAATTGATACAAAGATCAGTGTTATGGTTTCTGTAAGTATGGTAATCTTAAGGATTAATTTGATACTAGAATTGGGAATTAGGAGTTGAGTTTATGAGATTGCATAATAGTAAAAATGTAAACATATATAGAACATGTTAGGGAATTACTAATTTATATAAGCAGTCTGCAGAAGAATGTTTTTTTTTAATGACAAAGACTAATAATTTGATGTAAGAGTATATGATGCTATGTATATGAAATGCATATTAGATTTAAGTGTCTAAAAAGCTGTGACAGTTTATTATAAATGAGCATGTGTGATGTGTGCAAGTTGTATTAATGAAAACATAAGCTTATAAAGAAATAAGAAAATTAAGTATCGAAGTATACAAGTAATAGAATGCATATATCATTAAATTATATATATGCATGAACATATACATATAGTTACATGGCAACCTAAAGATAAGAGTAACTGGGAGCATAAGAGATGTATGTGCATATTTGTGTGTTATGATTTTTATACGTTAACTTGAGATTAAAAAATTGGTTTTGAAATACGAAGTGTATTAAAAGGAATTTTTAAACGTCTTTTTTTGAAAGAATTGTATTTCAGAAAATGCTTTTACAGTTTTGAGAAACAGAACATGATTTTATGTTTTCGGGGCATGAGGTAAAACCTCACCCCAATATGTAACTTGAGATACAGTTCGGAATTGACGGATACTTTGGAATTGACGGATATAGTAGCATGTGCACATGTGGAGGACTGAGGGGACGCTCTCAGATCCTCGAGCAGGACTAGGGACTACAGAGTCCCGAAATCATGATTTCAGAACTTGGTGGCTACACTGCCAGTTGAGTTATGGTCCTGGGAGTAGAGCTCTACGTTGCCAGTTGAGTGTTTGTCCTGGACGTAGGGTACCACCAGTTCTAGAGATGCCTAGTTGAGTTATGGTCCTGGGCATCGAGTACACCCAGTTGAGTTATGGTCCTGGATGTAGAGAGACGTCCAGTTGAGTTATGGTCCTGGACGTAGAGCAGTTTTCAGTTTTCAGACTCTCAGTACATAGTTTTCAGATTTTCTGTATCCAGATTTCAGAACTCGGTTTTTAGTAAACAGTTTTCAATAAACAGTTTTCAGAAACTAGATTCAAGTACCATCGGTTTTCAAAGCATGATTTCAGACATAAGTTTTATAAATAGATTTTCAAACAAAGTTTTCAGAAAGAGTGTTCAGAAAGAGTTTTCTGAAAGAGTTTTCTGAAAACAGCATTTCAGAAAAGGTTTTCTAGAAGTATTTTATAAAAGCATTGCATGATAAATAAAGTATAATTTTCTAATTTTGCATATAAAGCATATATTCTGGATATAATTTGAAGAGCATGTAGTTGGCATTAATGCATAATGGCATGTTTGCATCGATATGTATATATGATTAGTATTTGTGTGTGTGGTATGTGTACATAAGAGGATCAAGTTGTGAAACACTAGTGTATGATGATTTGATAGTGTATTGAGTGTTTGAGATAGAAAGAATGTTTAATAATAACCGATTTGATGATATCTCAAAATAAAGGAAGAAAGAAAGTTATAATAATTACCTGAACTAGATTAGTAAAGAGTTTATAAGAAAGTAAAAAGATATCAGAGTAGCGCAGCAGAAATGTGATGGAAATTGACTTAATAGATGGGGATATAGTAACGTGATGAGCATATTTTAAATGTATGAAAAAATAAATAGCAAACATGATTTAAAGTATGTGTGTGATCAGTTAAAGGTACTGGTAACAAAAGTAATATGTTTGTGAAATGATTAAGAAATAGATAATTAATTCAGACCCAGTAAACATTTGCATGGTCATATAGACAGCCAGGTTAATACATAAATAGAATTCAGACTTTGCATGTGTTTGACGCTCAAGGAATGAGCATAGTTACTTACTGAGTCTTATGACTCACATCCCAACAGTGTTTTGAGTTTTGCAGGTTGGTGACCTGATCGGTTGACCACAGTTTTCAGAGCTTGAGAAGCCGGATAACAGCATTGCAGTCAGCCAGTCACCAGGTCTTGGGCGTATAAGAGTCGTTTATAAGTCTTGTTGTAAAAAGTTTAAGTCTGTACAAGTGTAATTGTAAAAGTTTTTAGCCCAATCATGTTATGTCTTGAGTTTATTGATTTAGTGTATGTTATTAGTATCGGGCCCTATAGGTTGTATTGAGGTGCTGGACTTGATCCAGGTTGTATGACCTTTGCTAAAGTCATGCCGAATTTTTATCAGAGTCAGAGGCTTATGGAGACAAGATTAGCCTGTCTCCTGCCGGTAGCATCCTGGCTTAGGCGGGATGTTACAGTACAACTTCAAAAATTCCAATCCTACGTAATGTTCGTGTTTTAGCTATAACGTCTTACTCCGATATCGGATTGAGGTGATTCTAGTCCCAGATGAAAGAAGACTCAAATATCTACAACTTTATTGTTGATACGATTTTCTAGTTTTGAAGTTTTTAATGCCGAAATTGATGAAAAATCCAAAGTATGTTATATGTAATATTTGAAGACAAAACAAGAAGAAAAAACAAACAAAAAAATATTGGTGGGAAATGACATCCACCTTTCGGTGTAATATCATTTCCCTTGAATCATGCAATTTTTGCATGATTCAATTGATTGTAAAGATTGTAGAGAGGTGCTCTGCACCTCATTTCCTCAGTCTGGATACCATAGTTTTCTCCGAAAATTTATGGATTTCTAGCTCTTGTGTGTTTTTTTTTTTAAACTTTCTTGTATTTTCTTTTTATTTCAATAATAAAATTATGTGTTTTTTTATTCAAAATATGAGTAGCTAATTTCTTTTTGCTGGAGTAAAAGGTGAAACTTTTAATATGAAAATATAGATTAATCCCACTTATATTATAATATATAAATTATAATCTAATGATTAATACTTAATTTAAATCTGGATTAATTATTGACAAATTTTGTTACCTTCTATATAGTTGGTTTTATTTATTTGGCAAAATTGAGTACGTCACTGGACTTGTTATTGACAAAGTTATCATCACCTTTTATGGCTGGTTTTATTTGTTTTGGCATAATTAATTCCTGAAATAAATTAATTGGATAATAATGACAATTTATATATTATAAAAAGTAAGATTTCTAAATTTGAAATATTAAAAGTGGATTCCCTAGCCCAAGTATTTTATTTTATTATTGTAGTTTAATTTAAAATTTCCAATCACTCAAACAATTCAATATTTTTCTTTTCACTCAAATTATTATTTTATCTTATTAAATCTATTTCATGTGGATCGACCCCGGTCTTACCATATTATTTTATTACTTTGACACTCTTATATTGGGAGTAAAGAACATTTTTTGAGTGTGTCAGCTTCTTACAATTAGCATTAAGAATGAGGTTGAAATATATTCTAAACTTCTCTTTTTATTTTATGTATGAGATGCATGTAAAAATATATTTTTTCATGTCATAATGAGTGAGCATAAAATAAATAAATTTTTTTGATAAAATTATTCATGTGATGAATGATTATTATTATAAAAAATACAATGGTCATAAAGTTTTCCAACTTTTATTTTTATTTTATTTATTTGAGGATGCAAGGTAATAATGTCATTTTTTGGAAGTGTTGTAAATTATTTCTTTATTTGATTTTTATTTTGTATCTAAATTTAATGTAAATGGTGGAACCGTTGTCTTCAACAACATAATAATAAGGTTTTTTTTAGTACAAGTCATTATGTGTAGCAAGTGTTGAAGACCAAGGAATGTCTTGGTGCTTTTGTACGAATTAGATTAGTATAGAAAAAATAAGAGTTCGGTCAATGCATTAGTTTTTTTGTATGTGTGTTTTGATTCAAATTGTTTAAATAACATATCATATAGTATATGATGTCCACTCATGTATTATTACATTAGATGCTTGTTTAATTAATCGAAGCATAAAAAGTTATGCAAATTTAATTAGTTTGATTTTAGACTAATGCATGCAAATAAATTAAATAGTTTAATTTAAATAAGTTTAAAATTTGGTAATTCGGAAAAAGACAATTAATAGGAGGCTAGTTATTTATTTCGGTATATAGGATGGAAACCAGATATAAATTTCATAATCAATTCTGAATGGACGATAGTGTGTTCTACGCTCGGGATATAATTTCACATACAAAAAAAAAATAACACAAGTCACCTATAGTTAATTAAATAGTTTAATTAGATAATTGCCTAAATCTGAATTTATTTTAAACTTATATAGTGAACTAAAAATTTTAAGAGTTAAAATTGAAATAGCTCAATAAAAATAACACTTAATTAAATTATTTAATTAAGTTATATTAGTATAAACTAATAAAATTATTGAACAAAATTTTAAGTGTTAAAATTTAGAGATATTACTAATAATCCGCTAATATTATCGTGCTAAGGTTGAGAACAAATTAGGTAAAATCATCAAAACTCTACGATAAGATCATAAAGGAGTATACCTCGACAATGAATTCGAAGAATTCTTAGTTGAGCATGTGATATTGTCCCAACTCATAACACCTGAAACACCTCTACACAATATTGGAATATATGCCATAGAGCATCATGTAATGTAAATTGAATTATTTATTATAAAATAAAAGATGCATTGTTCATTTATCAAATATTTTGATTTAAATCGCATATTAAAAATTATCTTGTTTACCCTTGATTACTTATATGCCTTCAGACTTAGTGTATAAGTGTCGTACACAAGAGGAATTAAGTCTGAAGTTAGTAATCTAAAATAGTCCATAGAGAGCAAACAAAGAGGGTAATTTTTTTGTGTTTTATCTATTGCTTCGGTCCATTTTATAATTATGTGGCAACCTTGATCCGGGATTGTCCATGTGGTGACATGAGGACATGACCCAGATAGAAATGAATTTCTTATAATATCCATTAAATAAATTAATTAATTTCAATGTACTAGATCATCATATATTAATTGATCTAAATCTTGAGTGTACTACGAACTCATGCATGACAGGCTACGTCTTTTTTTTACCAAGGTGAGGTTGGTTAACAATCCCGACCAATAGCTACGTACTTTGGGGATATAATTTAGTATGTAGCTGGGGACATTTTACATAGATATGGAGTTCATTCCTTCTTGCAAGAAGTAGAAGAGTATCTTCCTTAAGGGTTGAATCGGTACGTGAACGATTAGAGCGCTCAAGTCTTTCTATTACGAATAGAAATATTAATATTCATAATGGTTATGAATAAATCGTTCATTAGAGAATCATTGGTACCTAAGGTAAAAAAAATTGAAGGGTATAACGGATATTACGACCCAGCTCTAATTATGAGATACTCGTGAAGAGCCAATTTGTATGTAATGACTATATTCGATGGACACCGAATAAGTTCGGCTTATATTATTTATCTACGGCAACAAGAGTGCAGTTTCGAGTTCTTAGTGGAATAACCTGAAGTTAATAATTCAGAATATTTAATTAAAGATTTTAATTAATATTCATGGATTATTGGAGCTTGGAAATTGTAATATCCAGAGTTTTTCGGAACAGTGTTGGAAGGTTTCCGAGTCAAAGTTAAGAATTTGAAATGAGATGTTATTCGAAAATAAGATTTTATGTGTTGGAAAATAGATCGGAACATTTAAAGTAAAGCTTCATCGCGTTGGAAAATGCGTGGTTTCAAGAACCGGTTACGCGAATCCTGTTTACATCATTCTACGCATAAAAGATTCTTATTTCGGCTATAAAAATAGCAAATGAATTCAGATTGAGCTGATTCTTGAACTATTTGACTCTTTTTTTCTGAGACGAACAACTTATGTGGTGAACACTTTTCGAAATTGGCAACATAAGGGCGTAAAATGCGAATTTAAATGAATGCCCCCTGACAGGGACCTGACTGCAATTTCACGGGGGTCAAACGTAATTTTTCGAAACTTTTCTATATATTCTACAAAGTTTTGAGAATTAACGAAATTGCCATAACCTCATATATCTCTCTCACTCGACCCCCCTGTACATTCACGCATGTTGGGCAGTGGAATCGCCGGCCACCATTACGGTCACCATCAGCCGGCGAGCTGGTACCAATCGATGTACCGAGACTTCCTCTTGCCAACGGTGGCCGGCGGCGTGTCAGATACGTCGGCTAACGACGAGGGAGATAAGGAAAATACACAAAGTAAATATTCCGATCTCGACTCGTCGTTTCGTTTCACGGGCCGAACCACCCGCCAAATCAAAGCTCTCAGAAATTACTACAAGTTGGCGGTGATGGATTTTATGTTCCGTACACAGTTGTATGCGTAATGTGAGAGAAAGAATTCAATGAATAGTGACCTACTATTGAAAAATAGCTCTGATCAGAATTTCGTCAATTCCAATACATTCGTGGGATTTTTTGGAGTCCGTATATGCCCTCGAACGGTAAGACCTCCCTGTAAAAATCTGCTAATTTCAAGTTTATCATTTAATATTTGGATGTATCCAGTAGCTTAATTGAGTAGTGTATTGATATAAATTGAATTGTTTGAATATTAGTATATTTAATATGTGCATTTGGTAGAATCCGAGGGAAATCGAAACGAATTGGATCGATCTGATAGAATATGAAAGTTTTCAGTAAAAGTGAGTTTTTACGTATATTGATGTGTTTTGATTGTAATGATAAATATGAGATATATATGATGATATGATAATGTTTGGATAAAATCGGGTAGATTCGGAGGGTTCGGGACCCTTCCGTAGCTTTTGTAGATACTTTTTCGGAAGATTTTCCAAAAATATGTAACCAATGATTTAAGTTAACTAGTGGCTCATATTAGTTTCTAATGATATTTTAAGATAATTGGAACTAAAATCATTGAAATCGGACTTGATTTGGTTATCCCAGGAATATCTAAAATTTTATCTTAATTAAGTTGAGATTTCTGTAAAGTCATGATTCTGACGGCGTTTAGCCATTTATTTTGGCAAATTTGACTAGGACTTGGAGTGCTCGTGAAGCTTGGCATGTAACCCATGCGATGAGTACTTGAATGTTGATTCATGGTTAATATATATATATATATGGTTGAAGTGTTTAGGATAACATACGGATAATATGAGATGGTTTTGAGAACAGAGTTCAGGGTTATGAATAGTTAATTGACCACTACACATATGGATTTTTCTATTGATATGATATGAAGTGAGATATCTGATGAGTTTAATGTCTATATATATGTATGAATGTGCATTATTGTGATAGGTTTGTTACTAACTAATGCATATGGTTTGGCTATATAGAGGTTGAGTTGGTATACGCCTTTTATGAGTGATAGAAGTAAGTGATTGATATAATACGTATATAAATGGAAATGTATATATGGTAAGATATTGTATCAATGTTTCAGATAAGAATTTTAAAACGGTGCATGTTTGATTGATAGGCAAAGGATATGAGGATGGTAAAAGGCTTTGGTATCAGAATTCAAAGTAATTGGTATATTTATACATTTGATGTGTGTGCGTGTGTATATATATATATATATATATATATGTGTGTGTACGACGATTCAGATGATAATCAATGTTTGACATGTATATGCTTGTGTATGTGAAATCGTGTAATGAGTTTTTGTCACGTGATATGTGGGCATGTGTGTATGTTTAATTGGTTGATAATCTCACAGTGTAGTAGTCGAGCTGGTTAGGTATCCGTTCAGACAAAATTCATCTAATACTTATTCTAAAATAGGTAATGAGTCTCGTACGAGCATTGTATGTAGTATTTGATTATTTTTTTGTCATGTATTGGCTATTATGTATGCTTCATTATTGGTTACATGATGACTGTATCTGTGTGTGACAGAATCTGTGATTTGTATGCACTGTGTGTGCTATTGGGGAATGAATAAATGACTTGAAAACCGACGTGAATATAAGATGTTATAACTGTGTTTGCTAAGTTTGTTATTGTATGTGCGTACATTATGGAAGAGACTGAATGTGTTTGTAGAATTTTGATAATGTGTTGTAGAATTATGAAATTGGATTTGCATGAATGTAAGAGAAGTGGGCTATAGTTTCTGAACTAATATGCGTGAAAGTGTATAAGTCACGAATGTTAAACTAACGAAAGGTTATCAGAATGAAAGAAAGTTTGTTTTAAAATGAAGGAAGATTGTTTTACTTATCGATTTGAGGATATTTCAAAGGTGTGCATTCGTAATAAAGTTTAAGTGTGTGACTTTATGTTTCTTATGATTGAAATGGTTTCGATGTCAAATGACTTATTATGTGATATTCGTGTTGATGCCTTGTGTGATTTGAATGTTTGGCTAATAGATTGGCATGTATGTGAATATGTAGATATGAGAATTTGACAAGGTAAAGTATAAAAGATAATAAAAGTTGATAAACCTGAACTTTTAATAATTTAGTAATTCTGATAAACTACTGATATGCTTGACTTGTATGTTTGTTTGTAAAACTAGCATGGTTACTTACTGAGTTTTAAAACTCACACCAAACCAGTTGCTAGTGTTGCAGGTTGGCTACTAGATGGGTTAACCACTTCAGCTTTGGAAGCTATGCTTGAGACGCAAATCACTCAAGTTGCAGTCACCCTCGTATATGTCATGGGAGAAAGTCTTAGAGGTTTAGGATATATGATTATTATGTTAATCATCGTTCGGAGCACGCTGTTATGTATTTATTAAGTAAAAGTTTTAGTTTGTATATGATATTGTGGGCATGAAGCCCTTGAGTGTTGATTGATGTTGTGGGCATGAAGCCCTTAAGTGTTGATTATGATTTTGATATGTTTTGTGTGAACCTGGGGTCATTTGAATGTCAAATGTTTTCTTTTAGGTTTCATTTTGATGCTGGACTGTGATCCAAGTTGTCAAGTTTTAGGATACATCATGTTTGTTTTCCTGTAAATTTGGAGGCTTATGGAGATGGGTTAATTTTGTCTCATGCCGATAGCATCTTGCCTCTGGGGGAGTGTTACAGTTGTGGTATCAGAGCAAAGGTTTAGGTATCGGTGACTGCAGTTACATTGTATCTGAGTCTAAGTAAGTTTTCTGTTACGTATATACTATATAGTTCTGATGTTTCAAACTTGGTTTGATATATGGTATATGGTATGATGTGCAATGGTTTTGATTGATATGGGTGATTCAGATTATATGTACTTGTTTGTATGCTATGAATATATGTATGTGTATAGGTATATTAAGTTAAAAGTATGTTGTCTATATAGTTATATGTATATGTACGTGATATAATTCAAGGTGTTTTGAGGTACGAGAATTCTATGATGTTGATAGTCTGAATTGTGAACTGATATTATTGTTTGATATTTTGAAAACTTGGTATTTGATTTTTGGCATAAAAGTGTTTTGAAAAGAAAAATGAAAGGAAAGAAGAAAGGAAGAAAGATTTCAGATATTTTGATTTTGATTATAAAGATAAAGAATATGTTTCCGGCTCAACGCTTGATCCATGTTTTCATGTTTTGAGATTAATCGATTTGTTTCCGTCATGGTGCTTGATGATATGTTTTCGTCTCGGAACTTGAAAATGATTTTGATGTTTTTAAACCATAAAACTTTGTTTCCGTTGAGACACTCAAAAATCTATTTCTATCACGGTGCTTGATGATTTTATGTTTTTGACCCTCCGTGACACTTGTTTATGTTTCGTTCCAACGTGGTTGGGGAGCTTGGTATGGGGTCCAGACCATCGAAAAATTACGGGCCCGCTACTCTGTCGACATGGTTCGTACACTGTCTAGTGAGTGCGCGCGACTTGAACAGTGGACACTCGATATGTATTTTGAAAATTTTATATCAAAATTTTATTTTTGATTTAAACATATTTATATTTTGGCGCGAAAAGAATGATTTCAAAAGAGTTACATTTTGATTTTGATATATTACGATATTATTTATTATATTATATGATATATTTCCATCACGGCGCTTGTATATGGGTTTTACGGTTTTATAATTTGATATGATATGTTTCCACCTTGAACCTTGTATAGGGGTTTGTGCAACTGCAGTGGACCGACCTGCTACCCTTTGTCGACAAAGGATCATTTCGTTCATTGTCCGATATGTCTAGGATTTGGACAGTGAGAGCTCGTTATGTTTTGTCCATTTGAGTTATGCTGGATACTTGATACAGATTTACGATGATGAATTTTTAAATTGATTTTGTTTACAGTAAAAGAGTTTTTCAAATGTGTTTTTGAGATATTTTTTTGAAAGAGATTATTTTACGTTTTCCATTTTATTGATGACAGAGATTGACAGATTTCAGACTATCAAAATCATAAGAGAACTATGGTTATGTGTCACTTCTGGTGGTGACGATGGATGCATTTGTTTGTATAAGAGTTTACTTTCGTTATTAGAGAAAATATGTATGTTAATAGTTTAATATAGATCTTTTGAGTATTGTAATGGTGATGTATGCTATGTTGTCAGCCATACAATGTTGTATATACGATTGGATATGTGCGTATGTAAATTTTGGTGTTGATAGCATTACCGATATGATATGAAATGACATAATGTGAAATGGATGCGTTCCGTTTCGGATTATGGATGGAATAGATAGTATGAAATTCATATTAAGTTTTCATATAGATACCGTATTTGATTGCATGTAAAAAACATATGTCATGTTCCTCGTTTTCGATGATACATGTGATTGACTGTATAGAATTCATGTTCGGCTTTCTGTTTATGTTGATAGATAAGTTTGAAAAGATTTGAGTAAGTTCCTAAAAATGAATGTGAATCGAAATGACAAGTTTGATGTGATTCTGGTATGGAATGATTGATTCGACTTATTTTACTTTGAAATAGTATGACTTGTATTGATAAATGAAATACGTAGCTTGGAAAATATGTAAAGTGAGGTGACTTCTGAATACGGATAAGATGATCCTGTACGTGCGTTCGGTTCGAATGATTAAATATAAAGATGGGGAAATTTCAAGGACAAAATTTTTATAAGGATGAGAGGATGTTGTTGTATATTAAGTGTCATTAAACATCAAATAACATGCACACAACCAAATCAAACCAGAAATTGGATCTAACATGCATAAACCCTAGAAACCTTAAAAAAACTTGATACTTAAGAAAAACCTTACGAATCCAAGTTGAGATAATTCTCTGTCCTTAAGAACTTATTGGCCCCGTCACAGGTGCTTCACAGATTCGCAATTGGCCAATGTTCTCCCAGGATAACTTGGTTCCTTCTTGTCCAAAGCGCACTCTTTGACAAGTGTTTGAAACTGGGATCAATGGTGGAACTCTCTCTCTAAAAACAAATAAACAAAAACAAATGTCTTTTTTTTCTTTGTAAATTCAGATTACTTTTCTATCCTTGATGTATTGGATATATTGCCTATTTTATAAGGCATGGAAGGGTGCCAATAGGGCACCCTTTGGGGTGGGTGCAACCCCTTAAAGGATTGTACCCCTCACAAGCACCCAATCCAACCAAATGACATATTTACTCTTAATGAATATTTTAGAAGAATTTCCAACAATCCCCCACAATTCTTCAAATATTCATGGAGACACTTGAGAGAGTTACCATGAACTAAAGCTGCATCGAAATAGGTAGCTTTCGCCTTGAACCTTTCATAGTGAGTGACAATCAGATTTACTGGGCAAACCCGTGACCCATAGTCTTGAACTGTTCTGCCGTTGGTGTAAACCAAGACAATTGCCAACACACAGCTTTAATTCGACCATTTTCCCGTTCTACGGTTGTGTTCATTTCGGCCCTGAACAACGGTCCCAGATTCATCAAGCACTTTAGGGTAACCCGCCTTTAGAGGTTCCCATGGAAGCGGCCTCACTTCTTACTTGAAATAGGTGATCTACTATGAAGAGGTAATCTGTCTTTACCCCCATTAGGACTCATCTTCTAATATAGTGATCATTAAAAGCCTTAGCTTATCCTAACCAATGACAGACAGCACTCAGCGTCATTATCGGAATGGGAAAGAGTACAAAACTCTTCAGTGCTTGTTTTGAATTGCACAAAGTTTCAGTTGTCCCTTTTGAACCTAGATCTTGGGATCTCCAGTCAGCTAGGTTGGTTTCCACAGTGACAATTCTTAGATTATAGGCTTCAAGCCCATTCCCCTCGATGACTTCTCAACTTGCTCCGAGGTAAACTTTTAGTTAGTGGATCCGCTAGGTTTTCCTTCGACTTGATATAATCGATCGTTATTATGCCACTTGAGAGCAGTTGACGTTTGGTATTATGTCTTCGACGTATGTGTCGAGACTTACCATTATACATTGTACTTTGGGCTCTCCCAATTGCTGATTGGCTATCACAATGTATGCTAATCGCTGGCACCGATTGGGCCAACTAGGAATATCCTCCAGGAAGTTTCTAAGCCATTCTGCTTCTTCCGTTATTTTGTCTAATGCTATAAACTCTGATTCTATAGTAGACCGGGCAATACATGTTTGCCTCGAGGATTTCCATGACACGGCTACATTACCAAGTGTGAAAACAAATCCACTCGTAGATTTGGAATCCACCGTATCAGATATCCAGTTAGCATCGCTGTATCCTTCTAGTACAGCAGGATATCTCTCGTAATATAGCCCATATTTTGAAGTTTCTCTCAGATACTTCAAAACTCTTACTATGGCTTTCCAGTGGTTATGTACTGGATTGCTCGTATATCTGCTAAGCCAGTTCACAGCTTGAACGATATCAGGTCGTGTGCAATTCATGAGATACATCAGACTTCCGATGATTCTCGAATACTCTAATTGCGATACGCTTGAGCTAGTATTTTTTGATAGATGAAGATTTGGGTCTACTGGGGTTCTAGCCACATTTAGATCCCCTTTGATATATTTATCAAGAATCTTCTCAATATAATGAGTCTGAGATAATATATATCCGTCTGATGTCTTGGAAATCTTAATTCCTAGGATCACATCAGCTACTCCCAATCTTTCATATCAAATCTACTGGATAACATAGTTTTTGTAGACTGAATCATTTCCTGATTACTACCAATTATCAGCATATCATCTACATAGAAACACACAATGACATATCCTTTTTGAGTTGATTTGGTGTACACACACTTATCACACTCATTGGTTTTGAACCCACTTGACAACATTTCTTTG